>CM075818.1:40164058-40371558 GCA_037975025.1 Excoecaria agallocha
AAAAGTTATATTTGTTCATGAAAATTGCATCACTTCAGAATTCTAACTGCCCATCCGCACTTTGTCGCGACCTCGTGACTCCTGTCGCGCTCGCGACAAGACACGCCTCTGCTTGGCTAGCTCCGTTGGCCGTCGTGAGCTAGTCTTGCTTTGTTGCCCTCGCGACATGGCACGCTTATGCTTGACTGGCCTGGCTCTCCGCCCTTCATGCTGTCGCGAGCTCTCCCCCTTGTCGCGCTCGCGACACCTTCAATGTAGCTCATATGGATTTCTTTCCTCCACTTAGCTCCTTTAAACTTTAAATCATTCCCTTCTCCTATAAAACAAATAAAACAACTACACACACCAAAAAAAACACATAAAAGCAACAAAATATAGATAAATACCAAAATAATAAACACAATACTAGACAAAACCACACATTAACACACAATATTTATGAGCTTTTCAAGCGTATATCACCTGATCTCAAGTCAAACTTCGAGAAAACCCCGGCTCCTTAAGCTGATCAAACAAGTCTTCAATGCGAGGGAGAGGATACTTGTTCTTAATGGTAACTTTATTCAGTTGCCTATAGTCAATGCACAACCTGAGTGTACCATCTTTCTTCTTGACAAACAGGACTGGCGCTCCCCAGGGAGAAACACCGGGCCTAATAAACCCCTTATCTAACAATTCTTGCAACTGAATTTTCAATTCTTTTAACTCTGTAGGTGCCATCCTATAGGAGCAATGGAAATAGGTACAGTACCTGGAGCAACATCAATAGAAAATTTTACCTCCCTGTCAGGTGGTAAACCAGGCAATTCATCAGGAAAGACATCCTGAAACTCCCTGACAGTAGGTACTTCTGACATCTTTGGACTGACTTTCTTTGATTCCACTGCATAACACAGGTAAGCCACACATCCTTTCCTAATCAACCTTTTTGCAGCAGTGCGGATATCACATCGGACAGAAAATCAGTTCTCACACCTACCACTGTAACTTCTCGATCTCGCTAAGCTTTAAGTGACTCTCTTCTTTCTGCAATCGACAGTCGCTTGTGGGCGGATAACCAATCCATCCCCAGAATCACGTCGAACTCATGGAAAGGCAAAGCGATCAAGTTTGCCAGAAAGATGTGTCCCTGGGCACTAATAGGACACTGTCTGTATACTTTATCTACCACTACACTATGCCCCAGAGGATTGCTCACTAAAACATCCTGGTCCAAGCATTCCTCTTTCATCCCTCTAATCCCGTGCTAAGGCAGTGCTAATGTAAGAATGCGTGAAACCCGGATCAATCAAAGCATGCACTGAATCAGATAACAAGAGAAACGTACCAACTATCACATCTGGGGCGTCCTCATCCTCACGTGCTCTGACAGCATAGGTCTGACCCGATACTCCTCTCTGACCCTGTGATGTCTGTCCAACAGTTCTGGAGGCTGAAGTGTGAGGGGCGGCTCCCCTACCACGACCTCTAGGAGCTGAGGATCCTGTACCTGATGCTGGGGAATTAACTGAGGTATTCTACATGGCAGGACAGTCTCTGATTCGATGATCTCTGGATCTACATCTGAAACAGGCTCCTGTCAGAAATCTGCACTCTCCAGAGTGAAACTTACCACAGTGCTCACAAGCCACTGCAGAATCACTATCTCGGTCCCGAGGAGCACTAACAGTCGGAGCTCTGCCTCTAGATGCACTACCTGACCTCGGCCTGCTGCTACAGGTGACTGTCCCTGAAATGCTGAGATCCCTTTGCTTTCTTTCCTTTACCACTGAATTGTCCCTGCTTCCTCTTTTACTGAAATCGGGATTGTCTCTCAGCCTGCTCAGCCTGAGTCGTCTCTAACTTTATGGTTGCCTCTACCATAGCACGTAAGGTAGGATACTTCTGAGCTCCAATGATCTGTTTAAGCTCAGTATGTAGGCCTCTCTCAAATCTGTAACATAATTTCTCCTTTGTAGCCTGGCCTTCATCCAGGTAAGCACTCAACCGCTCAAATTCTCTCTCATACTCTGCCACTGTCTTGTTTCCCTGCTTTAATCTCCAGAAAGCCTCTTGCATATTGGCCTTATACTCGGACCCAATGTATTTCTTCTCAAACTGGTCCACAAAATACTCCCAACTCAACTGATCTGCAGGAGTATGTCTTCTGACGGAATCCCACCAAATGAATGCAGGACCCTGAAGCAATGCTACAACACCTTCAAATTTTTCTTCCAGTGGACTGTGGGTTATCTCAAACAATCTCTTTATCTTGTATAACCATTCTTCAGCCACTACAGGTGTCAAAGGTTCTCTGCCAGAAAAGTCTTCTGCCCCCAATCTCTTTAATTATTCCAAGATAGGTCTCCGCCTAGGCGCGCTGGCTGAATCTGTACTACTATCGACTGAGGCGGTGCCGGAGCTGGAGCTGCCTGCAGTCTCTGCTGAATGTAGTCAGCCATCAAATCAAGGAAGTCCGACTGAGGGAAAAGAGGCGGTGCTACAGGAGGAGGGTTCTATTATGGGGCCTCTTGTCACCCAATATTACTCGATGCCTCACTCCTGCTGTCAGCTGACTGTTGTCCTCGATCAGTAGATATCTTTTCACTATAAAACAAAAAGGAGCAGATGCACATTAGTTCCAAAACATTCACTTCCTAAACATAATTGGCATGTATATACAGATAAATCAATTAATACCCACTCCGATCTTAGAACCGTCTAAACCTTTGCTCTGATACCAATAAAATTGTAACACCCTTATCACTCCGATTATACGGAACAGTGCACGTAAACCAAAAATTTTTTTCTTTTAATTAACATTTACTTAATACCAAAATTCGATATTATCGATTATTTAGGTACTCGATGACCTATAACTGTCCTGGATTACTATTCACTTAATAAAATTTCGGCAATATAACGGCTATATTTCGACTAGCCTCCTGAAAAATCAAACAACACACAGCCTCTCAGAGGCACAACACTTCTATAACAGTAATTCCATTTCTCCAAAATCTCCATCAAACATCCAATAATTCAAAACAACTCATCATCATAATCACATACATATCTGTTTACATATCTTTACATATCCAAATATTTATACATATTAGTCATTTATATACATGCCAAAATCTACATAATGCACTAAATAAAAAAATTTCTTATCCCTTCAATTGTGCATCATTGCTCCTCCAGCTCTGTACCTGCATGCAGTAAAACTACATGCTGACCATAAACTATGCCAGTGGTGTCTAACAATCCTAATACTTTCTTTGCAATATTTATTTCTTTAATGTACTTTATTTAATCAATTAATTTCTAATTAAGTACAATTAACCATTTTTCATCGCGTTCAAGTGGAAACAGTGGTTTTTCACATTATTTACACTTTTTCTTTTTTTCATTTATTTCATAACGATTGACTAAATTTCTTTTTATCCTCCAAATTTGGGCTAAATTCCAAAAATATCCTTTTTGTCTTAATATTTACGATTTTGCCATTATTGTATTTTATTTTCATTTTCATTACACAAGTTTCACCATTATTCATCATTTATTCTTTACTTTACTACCTTTGGATAAAATTACGGTTTAGTCCCTGTACTATAATATTTATCTTATTCGACACTGTTAGGTATCCAAAATTACTATTTTTACCCTTGTTAATCATTTCTCATTTATTTTTTAACTTATTAATTCTCCATTTTGACAAAATTATCATTTTGCCCCTAAACTTTCATTTTCTTTCATTTAAGTCTTATTTTCACTTTAAACTTCATTTTTATCATTCTTTTCATTTCTTTTAACTTATTATCATTTTCATTTCATTTCATGCCCCTAGTACAGTGCCGACAGAAATTCTCAGGACTGGATACTCAGGACGTGGACCCCCATGGGCCACATATAGACTGAAAAATGATATCAACGACCATTTTTTCACGTAGCAGATACCAGGTACAAACAGAAGCTATGGCGATCAGTGATCCTACCATAACTAAGCAAGTCGCCGTGACTTGTACCGCGGTACAGATGTCCCTATGGCTAGCCAATTATATCCTGAGCTAGGCTTTTACTGTCAGACTAATTCTAAGGGCACATTTTCATAGAAATTGCAATCAAACTTTAACGTTTTCATTTTTTTCATTACTCAAAATTTCTCGTAGTCATTTCTTTCCATTCTTTCACATAGATTGTGAATTATTCTACCATAATTCACCAAAATCATTCACTTTCTCATCAATTTGCATTTTATTTCATATAAATGCCATATTTTCATTACTTACATAATTGAAAATATTCTTTAAATATTCATTTAATTTCAATAAATTCCATAAAAATTTCTAAGCATATTATTTCATTTCTAGTATCATTTAAAAGCTTAAATTCATTAAAATTCACAAAATCCACTTAGGTTTTCTTTAGGATGCAATTCGGCCATCAAGGTAAGTATATTATATAAATATTCAATAATTCATTTAGACATTTAAACATGCTTATTCAAGGTCTAGTTACATTAATTCATCATTAATTTCAATTAAATTATCATTTTATCACATAAACCCTAACTTACATAAAGGGTACTTAATTGAAATCAAAGAAATTACTAAGATTTATTAGCCACTAACCTTTCTTTCTTGTTCTAGGATGCCTAAGCTTCCTTTTCCTTGCCTTTAGCCTTGGAAGCTTGCAAGTCTCCTTGATTCCCTATGGAAGCCGAATTTTCAAGCCATTAGAACTCTAATTTTTCAACCTCAAATGCTAAAAATAACATCATAAATGAAGTCTAGGCACCCAAAAACATAAGTAGGCACCTTAGAAAAATTTTTAACCCATTGGTTTCACTTACCCAAATGAAACCCTAAACTCTCTCTCCTTATTTTTCTTGATTTCCTTCCTTGATTTGAAGAGAGGAGGTCACAACACTTAACTAGAGAGGCAGAAATTGTTATTAGGTGGCTTGATTTGGTGTGAAATGGAGAGAGAAATGAAGAAAAATTCAACAAAAAAGGTGGAGAGGTATTCGGCCAAGAGGAAGAGAGGAGGAAGAAGATGATTTTCTGGCTGATTTCAGAGATTTTCCTCTTTATATAGGCTGGGTTTTGGACTTTGTGGGCTTGGATTGGGTTAATGGGCTTAGTTAATTAGTTAAAGCCCATTAACACCTAATTTAAAGCCCAAAATTATTTCTCCCATTTTCTCACTCCAAATCACTCCAATTTCAATTCCATAATTTTTTATCACATCAAAATTAGGTAGTACACAAAATTTTGGCTCAATCGGAGTCCGTTACTGGTCCGATTCAACCGAACTGGTTCGATTCGACAACTGTCGACATCGCCGAAAAATTCATTTATTTATACCAAAATATTCTACATGAAATTTCATGAAGATCTGAAAAATATGGCAATTTTTGGAGTTCATTTACTATTTTTAAAAATTTATGCAAAATTAAGTCACATTCCCTATTAGGGAAATTGACTCGCTACCTTTTTCGTATTTTCGACTTTCGGAGGTCTATTTGACCTCGATTTCACTTCAAATTTCAACCCCGGACTCACCATGACCAATACTTTCCGATAGTCAAATAAAATATTTTTCAATTTCGGGTCCGTTTACGCTTTGGTGCACTATTCACCGTCGGAATTTACTGTTCACGGCTAGACCGGTGTTGAGGCCATTACATATCATGTGTATCTAATATTTATCTATATGTCCATATATCCCTCATGTCGATGATATTCATGTCCTGAGATTCGGTCCACCTAAATAAATACAATTCCAAAATAATATTTATCATATTTTTATAATAAGATAATATAATAAATTTAAATTAAAAGTGAATTATAATGATACCTGAATCCGTAAGGTATTATTCTGTTTAATGAATACGATTGTAAATGTATTGGCCTAAACTGGAAAAATCTTTTTCATGCCCACATCTGTAGGAGTTGTAAATATCCTGCAACTCCTTAGTATCAGGCCGCGTTGCCCTGCATAATTCTCTATACAACCATGCCAGACAAGATGACCGCCAACTATATTACCCAACCGATTCCAAATCCTCTAAAAGTGGAAAAAATATTAGGTGTACCGTACTAGAGGATTGTGAAGATAATAACATCCCACCTAGACATCTCAATAACCACGCATGAGCATGCTGGCGTAATAATTCAGGGGCTGCATTATCGAAAATATCACTAAATATAGAATCTAACAATGTCATCTTAATTCTACCATCACGCATATCTGTGGCTGGAGGAATTGCCTCGAGTAAATTATAATAAACAGTCATCCAATCCAGGTTTGTTACTCCGGTCACAGGTTCACCCTTAATCGATAACCCTATCAAAATACCTACATCTTGCAGTGTTATTGTGGTTTCACCATCTGTAAGGTGAAAAAACGTGTGAGTTTTCGATCTCCACCTTTCAATGAGTGATGTAATTAAATTTTAATCAATATTTATCACTCCAATTCATTCAATTCCTATCAACCCGGATGCTCTTGTATAAAGTACAATTATTGGGTCAATTTCTCTATAGTGCTCCTCAATGCTACCCCCTTTTTGTTCTCAAAACATCTCTTTCAACCTTATATTTCAATTTAAACATGTCAAACTAAATAAATAAAAAAATTGCTATAATAATCTAAATCATATAATAATACATATATATTTAAAAAAATTACCGAATTGTTCCATATCGCATCATATCAATGTTTTTCCTGCATTGATAATAACTCCCTATTAATGGGACCCGAGTTGATTCATGCAGCTCTTATATGATAGGAATTCATGTCGAAACCTGTATTTAACTACATAATAAACTCAAAAAAATATTTATGGCAATTATATATTCATTTTATATTCATAATAAATGACTTTCTTATTATAAATGAAAATTATATTGTCAAATGAAAATTATGATTTTATATTTATAATTGTCAAATTATAGTTATTTTAAATAATAAATTTTAATTATCACAAATTTATTTGAATAATTAAACATACGAACTTATCATAACAACTTACATTAAAATTAACTTCAACAAAATTACATAAATTTATATTATATATTATGAGCTAATGTACATAATATTTATGCCACATATTGTAGTTATATCACTTACAATATGTTATTTGATTAACAGACATTGTATTTCTAATTTTTATATAATGTTCATCACTAATATTTATTACATCTTTCACAAATATCATGACTAACTGCTCATATTTTGTTACATGCTCATCATTCCAAATTTTCATTACAACGTTCAAATAACATATAGGTACTATCATGCAAAGAGCTTTCACATTCATTTCTTCAGTCATTCGATATCCTCTAATAATAATTTTTTGTAATTTTTTATTTATGTTCGAGCATAATAATGTTCAAATCTCATAATGTTCAAACATGACAATATTCGAACATTGTTATGCCACTTTTAATTCGATAGCTGTACAACTTATTTCATTTTTTGTTGACAATTTGTCTAGCAATATCACTCATGATTGCTCTTGGGGTTAAATATATGTACACCATCTATCATATCAAATTAATAAAATAATTATTATATTTTAATAAAATTTTTCATTTACTTATATCATATTAAAATTAATCATAAAAATTTTAAAAAACTAATATATATATATATATATATATATATATATATATATATATATATATATATATATATATATATATATATATATATATATATATATATATTATTTCATTTTTTAAGCATGCAAAAATAAATTTTTCATTTTGACACATAACAAACTGCAAGCCAATTTGGTAATTTATCAATATATTTTTTCAAGCATTTTGTATTTACCAATTAATTAAATTAATTTTATACACTACAAATTATCAAGCAGTCAATAATTTCAATTAAAATGCTAAATAATTATTTCACAAAGTAATTAATTCACCACAAATATCATGCCAAACAATTAATTTCATACACTATAAATTTTATTATTTTCTTGCGAGTTAATTTTTTAAAATTTTTAAAATTTCATCATATATATACTAGTCTTGTAAAATGTAAATTCATGCTAATTTGATTAAAAAAAAAGAGAGAGAGGTCAATATCTTACCTTCAATCTTGATATTAGATAACCTTCAAAATTGTTACCACCTACAAATTAAACACAAAAATATAATTAATAATAAAATAGATTTTAATTAACATATTTAAATAGTATATTACAATAAAATATTATAAATTAATATCTTACCTTCAAATAAAAATTATACAAGAAACTTTGTAAACGAGAAGAACCAAATAAAAACAGAGTGAACTAGCAAATGATATAGGAAAAAAAAAAAACATTGAAAGGAACGTTGTTTCCTTATATATGACTTCCATGTATTATTATCTTTTATTATTTACTTTTTTGTTGTTCACTTTTCATTTAATTTCTCTTTGTCCATTATTTCTTCACAAGAAAAGGTCACGAGAAAGCAATTTTGATTTGTCATTTTCATTTCGGTCTCATTAGAAAATGAGAGGCTGAGGATGCTTTACGATTTTTTTTAAAAAAAAAAGAAAGGTCAGATTTCCTAACACAAATTGCAGATATTATCTGCAGGAGAAGCAAGCGCCAAATACCAGCTGGAGTGGATGCCGGATTCCATCTGGCAATGGGGTCTAGATGCCAGTTATCGGCATTTGATATTGTCGGTGTTGAACACCCCACGCCAGTTAACAAGGTGGGTCCCAAATGGTCAGTTTTCGGCTCAAGTACAAGTCGGTTTCCATCATCCTATTTTTGTAATTTTATTTATTGTAATATCAGATTTTGAAATTTTTTTTTAAAATACTCTACTTTCAAAAAAAAACCCTTATATTTCTACATGGAACTGCTATATGATCATGTATTCCACAGAGAATATGTGGCACTTTTATATGGCCTTAAACGACCGTACTTTGGATGGTCGTTACTGAGAAGCAGATTCAAGACAAGTATATTATAGTTTGATTCCTTTCTCCTTTTTATTATGTGTCTCCCTCTGGCCTTGCTCCTTTCAGCTCCGTCATGACCTTGCAGTTCCATTTCTGCTCTGAATTTTCAGTCATGGCAGGAAATTTAGCTTACACTTTTTACCTGTCTGAAAATGACTGTAAGGAGTTAAGGGAAATGAATTGAATTTATTAGGATTTGGACAGTTTATGTTGTTGTGATCCATTTCCGTTCCATGATCAAATATAATAAATATTTGTAATGATTAAATAATTCGTTAAAAATAAAATTTCTGAGTATAATAAGAAGCCCTTCAGCATATAAAATCAAACAGAAGTAAGTCAAATTCAAAGATAAGTTTCGTCGCACTTTCGGCTGGAGGAATTGGACGCATAACAACTCTTATAAAGTTGATAGTTGTAATATATGCTTAATTAATTGATTACTCCACTTATCCGACATTTGCACACTAATTATTGCTTAAATCAATACTTGGGATTCCAGATTCTATCATCATTACAAATCCCACTCATTTTATAGAATAATAATTCCATTTTTTCTATGATTATTTTAAGTTTGGAAAGCGTAGGCTAATGTAGGGCTAAAGCAAGGGTTATACCTAACTCAAGCAATTAAAAATTAATTTTTCTAATTTCTTTTGACATCTTTAATTAGTGGCTCCACTACATGTATATGTATAGGAAATTAATTAAGAGTAATTATTTAGCTTTTTCTTGCTTTGTATTTAATTTTCCAGCACTACATTGATATAATGTATACTATAATAATGCTTTAACATAAAGCAAAATCCCTTCTTAACCTCTTGAAAGCAATTTTAAGTAGGGTCGTGCATTTAATTTATTTAATTAATATCAAAACTCTTGGACGGCTGAGATCAGGAAGCAGAGGATTGGGTTTCAAATCAACGGTAATAGATTTGGTTTATAGTCTGTTGCTGCCACGTTGTAGATAGTTAGTTTAATCCATTCTCGCCAACTTTATCGGCACGCCTAATGATAAAAATATTTTAATGCCAACTAAATACAAGAAATTAATTTTTCTAATATAATATGAAAAAGAAAAAGAAAAAAAGTTAGCACACAGTGAAGGGGAAATCTCATCCATTCACGATTTCAATCTCATTTTCGAATTCTTTCCCCCTTCTTTTTTCAATTAAAATCCAACTAACTTAGAATGAGATTTCTTGTTTTCCTTTTAATGGGAAACTTAGTAGAATCATATCTCACGTATGTTGATATGTAATGTTTCTAAGTTACAAATGATTCTTTATGTTACATTAAATGAATTTAATATTTGATGCTTGTAACATATCAAAATTAATTGATCAGAACATTCAAATAAAAACTTTTAATATTCGTTTCAAATTTGCGAATAAAGCTGCTCATAATTTGGCTAGAACAGTTTATTCTATATCAGGTTTTGCGACTTGATACTCGTTTTCTTCCGGTTGTATTGTTTTATTCCTTTTATCTGGTTCTATTTAATAAAATTCATTTGTTTCAAAAATAAATAAAAACTTTAATAAAGTTTCAAATTTACGAAAATCTGGATAAAACTATCCAATTATCAACCGATATACATTTGGTTAATTTATATATCTTCACATTTATTTATAAGGTGAGATTTATGGTCATGGATGATGAAGAATATTTATTGGCACTTTAACATATCATTACACTACACAATTTGATCCTTTATATAAATCTCTAAGATTAAAAAAAATTAATGCAAGGGCTAAAATAAAGGTACCCTATCCACAATATTAAAAAATAATAACAATAAAGTATATTTAAGTAATACAAAGATAGGAATAACATAAAAATATTTATCGCAGGAATCGAAAAATTCAATTAACAAACCATAAATACAAACCCACAGCCGTAGCCTTTAGAAAAGAAAAGGCCGGACACCATAAAACAAAAGCGTAATGATTAAAACAGGAAAAGACAAATAGAAATAATATTTTATTATACCTGTTTTGCCCTTTATATGCCTCTAAAGTCTCTCTAGCTACAGAGAATAATATAGCAGAAACTAGGCCATTCCCCTTATCTCTCTCTGAAGATGACAGAACCAAATAATCCTACAATCATAGCCAAGAAACTATCTAACATGATCCGCACAGCTTTTCTCACTTTCCAAAAGGGTGTCTCTAGTTCTAAGAAACGAGGCAAGATCCTAGGAAAGGCCTTCAATGATCTCATTCTCGACCATCACTCGAGCTTTAAGTGTCAGTCACATGACTTGCATATGTCATTCATATCACCCGTGAGTTGTAGGTCGAGTGATGCAAGCTTATCATTCGTATCTCCTCGCGAGTACGAGTTCAGCTGCAGCGGCACGCCCGCACGCCAATCCAACAAATATAAACTCCATGCAAGCCAACGCAAAACTCATTATCACCCGTCGAATTTTGGCTGTCAGTCACATGACTTGCATATGTCATTCGTATCACCCATAAGTTGTAGGCCGAGTGACGCAGACTTACCATTTGTTTCTCCTCATGACTACGAATTCAGCTGCAGCGGTAGTCCTACGCACCAACCCAACAAGTATAGGCTCCACGCAAGTCGGCGCAAATCCCATTATTCGCGCAAACACCGTGCGCACTACCACGTGCCACCTTATATATGGGCAGATGGCGCGGCATTAGAAAGTGGTGATAGAGGTGGGGCATCACCTTTGGTGGGGAGAAAGGTGAGAATAACAGAGTCGCCATTTGAGGTGAGGAATGGGAATGGAGGTGGTGAAGATTGGTTGGTGGATATAGAGGCTGAGAAATTTATACAAAGTTTTTATAGAGAGTTAAGGTTGCAGAAATGGATGGCTGCTCAAGAAACATCGTATTACTATGGCTGACATAAACTTTTTTAACTGTCAGATTTGCTTTAGTGATTGTACGTCCCGGACAAGCTTTAGTACTCTTCTTGTCTTTCTTGCTTTAGTAATCATAAATCAAAATGAGACCTTCTGCAGTACTTTCAATCTAGTACTGGTCATAGATTAACTCACGTTAGTTTTTTAAATCTTTTTTTAGTGATATGAATTTATGCATGGATACAACTATAAATTTAATTTCATCAACCCCCATATCCCAACACAAAGAAGCTACTAAACAATTGAACCACTCGATATATTTGATTTCAAAGCTGTTTAATTAGTTGGTAGAGATACTGGCTTAATTTACACAACGATAGGAATATATTCATCTAATAATAGTCGTTACAGTGATAGATAGTTCTCTGTGCGACATCCTTGTTTTTTCTTTTAAATTGCAAATGTCATCATTTCATTAATTTGACAAAGAAAGTTACAAATATTCTTAGATTAACTTCGTTCCCAAAAGCATGAATAGATTTTTCAGAGTATAACAAAACATTTTCCTTATTTTAATTTATTCCACTTTAAATATTTTTTTTGAAATTTGAGTAATAAATTTATATGTATATCCTTATTTATTACACTTTATTAAATATTTATTTTTTATCACTCTTTACTTTTAAATATAATTAAATAACATTTTTTAAAGTATAAAATATTATTTTTGCCAATAATTATAATTTTTTTTATAAAATTGAAATATTTTAATTATTTTTTTTAATTTTCGTGAAAAATAAAAAGTTATTTTTTAAAGTGTACTTAGGAAGTAAACAAGAAGAAAAAGACTGCAGCACATCAATGAAATCAAATGCCCATTTACGAGCAGCTTCTGCTCACTTTATTGTAAATTTGCACTTTAATTGAATTCATTTGAGCTTAGCCAGTTTTCCTTTTTTTTTTTTGGTGAAAAGAAAATTATTCTTTATGTCCATTCGGAGTTGAGATTGGTGATTGGTTTAAATCATTATTTAACGCAATTTTTGTAAAACTTGTGTGGAACCAAAGCCTCTTTCCACTGCTTTGGGTCCGCCACTGGACTTAGCGGTGCCTGAAGGAATAGATTGTGATCGGGTCTGTTTGGCCGAACCTGGATACTGAAACCTATAAAAAGATGTTAGGGCCTGAAAGTGCCCGGAGACTCATCCCAGTGCCAAATTAAGTTTAGCCAGTGAGACGGTAGATTGAAAGCGACAATTATGTAGAGAGAAAGTTGCAAGGAAATTACCAGAGCTATTTATATGTTTCGGACAGCCATTGGTAAGAAGTGTACCCCATAGTTGGGCTTGGGCCGAAAACCTATGACCAAATGGGCTATGAGTTAGGCTTCATTGAGCCCATTGTGGTGAGCATGATGTTGAGGGCTTTATCATAATCAAAATAATCAAAAATGTCCAACAGACATGTGGGCCTTAGGCCCAAAATTAGGTTGAGCAGAAACCTGATGTCCGCAATTCAATCTCAAGACTACAATGGAAATTGTAGGAGATTTTGGGTGCTAAATTATAGGGGCATGAGCTGGGCCAAGGCTTTCATTTTCAACACCCAATAATAATAGGAATAACTAATAATTAGAAAGAGATAAAACCCAGAAATGTTGTATTTTTCTGTACATTGTCAAGTGCCTTTAACACTTTGGCAGAGAACAAAGCAATCATGTAAAAGAAAGAATAATACTCTACTTTTATAAAAATTCTTTATAGATTGGATTCTGATTCTGCTCTCATTTTGCTTATAATTGCTCTAAATCCTTTTAATTCCCTGGTCGACCATTTATGTGCGTATGTATATATTTATATTACAAAATGTGTATTATTTTGTATTTAATGTCTGTTCGAATCTCTATTTTGATCATCAAATTGTTTTTGGAGCCAAATGTGTGCAGATATTGAAGAGAGTGCTGTAATATCTTTATAATTATTAAAATTGTGCAAAAAGTATTTTATGGCAGCGGAAAATTGTGTTAAAAATCCTCCAATTTTAGCACTTTTTAGTAATATAAAAACATTATAACTTAAGAATTAAATTAGAGTCTCAATCTCGATTTTGAATTTTGGGAATAAAACATTTTAAATACTTAAAATTCTGTGTCAATCTGAATTATTCAGACCACTTATCTTTGTAAATCTATAGTTAAGCACGGTAAAATTGACTCAAATCCAAAATTCCACCCAAACCATCCCAAAAGGAAAAAAAAAAAAGAAGAAGACCCAAATCCAATCAAACTAAAAAAAATATTCATTGGATCAATTAAAAAATTACCTATCTTATTTTCTAATTCATTGAGTCTGTACTTAGTACCCAGTGAGCCTCTCTTCTTTCACTAGTCTAATTCTCCCCCCCCCCACTCTCTCTTTCTCTCTCAAAATCATCTCTCCCTTCCATCCTCTCCGCTTGTAAAACCCTGAAATCACTACCGACATAAATAATACTTTTCGATAGTGAATAATGATATCGAGGATGAATAATACCATTTTGGACCCACCGATATCCAAAAAAAATTTATGTCATAATTAGAAAGTACAACTCACGAAGACTCCGAATGTATAATTTAAGCCGAAATTGAGGTTAAATAATCTTCTAAAAGTTAAAAACAAAAATAAATCTCGGCATCGAAAATGGATCAAATTAACTTTAATCAGCTTGAAAATATTTTACAGACTTGCAAAAATTATTCCAATCGCATAAAATATTTTAGAATAATGAATTTTAATTTTTAGAAGTGAAAAAAATGGATACTTTTAAATTTTAGGATTTTTGGAATGGCCGAAAATATTTTGATGTCCTAAAACCTATCGAAATGAACTGCGATCGACTCAAAATTTTAAAAGTATCTTAATTTTAATATTTAAAAAATTTTGAAATAATTTTGGTAAAAAAATAAAATAAGGATAAATGAGTCAATAAAAAATTAATAAGTAACACAATAATTGCTACTCGTATTTGGTTATTTGAGTTTGAAAATGAGTTTTAAGATAGCATGCAAAAATACATTAAATTTTCAAAATCAAATTAAAGTATGCATTTATCATAAGTTGAAAGCGAAATATATATTAGCATATTATTGTTATTTTGTTAAACTAATTTTCACTATTTGTACATTCAATATTTGTATAGGATTTTATTTTTGAAGTAAAATTAAATTATTAATGAAAATTTTATACATCCATCAAAAATTATTTTCAAAATTTTTTTTGTCCTTTTTGATAAACGATATAATTTTAATTAAGAAAGAGAGAGCAAAACCTTGTCTCGAACAATAACATCTCAAGAAAATCATTCGTTGAAAACTTATTAAAAATTCAACTTACATTCCAAACTTATTCCTGCGGAATGTAAATTTTTATCGTAAAAAATATTATTTTTCACTTTCTTATTCAGCCTTTGTTATATTTGTCATTACATTATTTGCTCTTTTTATAATAATAATAATAATATGACTCTATTATTTATCCACGATACTCAACAATGATACTTATGTTTTCAATTAATTAAGTTATATTTTTTCCGCCACTAATTCTCCACTAAACTCTCTAATGATTGGTTGATTGCTGCATATTACTCTCTTATTATTGGTATGGTAATTGATTAGGGATAAATGGATATTTTATTTTTTCTTGCACAAACTCATGTGGAGGAGGAATTTAGAATCGAACCATGGCCCAGCAAGTCCTCGTGGCTCGCAGATTCGGCAAAACTTATAAAATCAATTTTTTCAATTGATAAAAATTATATTTTAAAAAATATGTAACTATTTGGTAAAAAATTTATTTATTTATTTTATTTTTAATATTAGATATAATTATTATTATTAAATAAAATAAGAAGTATTTTTGTCTAAAATAAATTATAAATCAACTATTTTTACGAGCTAAAATTTGAATTTTTAGAAAAAAAAAATTTAATTTTTAACTTTTTCTAACAGAAAATTTTTTCACCTTTCATAAAATTGATTTTTCTAAAAATAATATTTAATAAACAAATATTTTTATTTCATAATCAGCTTTGTAATATTTCAAAAATAATGCCAAAAATGCTCAGAATTATCTTGCATACGCTATTTATTTACTCAAGTTAATTATAGAAAATATCATATCAATCTTCTAAATAGTTGTCAATGTGGTCGAAAAACATTACTTGACAATCTCAACAATAAATCTCATTACATCCAAGTATACTAATTTATATGAACTAATTACTGTAATTATATGCTCCTAGAGCTGCATAAATTGTTGGTTTAATTGAAAACCGAATTGAAGTTTTCAAATCTAAAGAACCGAACTAAAATTTGATTAAAAAAAAAATCTGAACATAGTTCAAGTAATTTGGTTGGTTCGGTTTCTTGAGTTTATAATTTATGTACTTTATCATTTTTACAATATATATATATATATATATATACCAAAACAAAATCTTTTTAAAATGTTAATCAATTCAATTCCTTTAGTTGTTATTTTTTGAAAATTGAACTGAATTAATTAAATCAAATTTTCACGTAAAGTCAAATTAAATAAAATAAGGAACAAATAGCTTTCAGTTTGATTTGATTTCATGTAATGGTTTAGCACCCTGGTATATAAAATATAATTTGCATGCGTTAACAAAGTGTAATTAGAGATTGGATTACATATATAAAGCATAAAACTTTACTTTCAAATGCGTTTTCTAACACAAATTAGACTATAATATATATTTTTGTGAGTTTTATTTTCTTAATTTTCAGTGGGATGGCGGTTTAGTTGGATAAAATCAGTCCAAACCAACACGATATTGAAAATTAATTTTAAATTATTAATTTTCGGCTGTTGGTTATTAAAAGATATATGTAAATATTAAAATAAATAAGTAGGAAGGAAAGATAAAACGATTTGAGAGTTTAAAACTGTCATGTTTATTATCTTTCGGGACTGTGTCGGTATCGGTACCCTATAATTACTTCTTTATACGATTTAAAATTCATAAAACTCTAGTGTATGCGTTGTTGCTTATGGCCCATTTGGTCATCACGTGCCCATCAACAATATCAGGAGCACCATGCAACACTGCCACTTTTTTTTGTACGAATTTGTTTTTTTTTATTTTTATTTTTTTTAACAATACGGATGTAATGATTTTTTAAGGCAACATCCGTTCAGTATTTAAGTTCAATTGATCTAACTAATTTGAATCAGGTACTGCAAACGGCCATTGTTGGAGATGATTCTTTCAATGTCATAATTTTTATACACATGTTAAGTTTGCGAATCGAATTCGAAATATACTTAAAGAAGACGGAGTCCACGTTCACTCCGACCAACGGACATTTGAATTTTAATGATGATCATTTGAAATATTTTGCATTTAATAAGATCAAATTGTCATAGTTTGTGAACGAGGTTGTAATTGTTCCATTCTCCGTCTCTTGTACAACTGTTGGTACAATTATTTAGTTATGCCTTATATTTTCAGCTCTTAATTGGAAATTAATAAACAAAATAAAATTATATATATCTATGTAGTTTTTTAACGGATCAAATATTTATCTACCAAAGGGACGACACAAATTAAAATTAATAAAGTTAACCTAAAATAAATAATTTAATAAAAATCTGTCAACAACAGTTTGATAAGAGAAATATAACGAAAATGTGACAGGTTTAATATGCAAATTGTGCATATAATATTGTATCAAATGAAATAATAAGGACAAAATTTTAATTTTTATTAAATATTACGGACAAATTTACAAATCAAGAAAAACTTAATAATCTTCAAATATTAGCTTCCAGGAAAAATGACAATGACAACTCTTGTTGATAGCTGGAATAAGTTCGAAAGAATCGGATTATAAAAGGAACTCTAAACCTGAGGGAAAAGAAAGGGACTTGAGCTTCCAAAAGATAGGACGGTCTTTTAAACTGGTTTTACCGAACATTGGAACAGAATTTGTGAACCTCGTGATGCATTAGGATGATGAGTAGACTGCATCAATGCATTTGGGAACATATTTCCTTTAGAAAATCCAAGCTAAAAGTGAGCAGGATATTTCAAAAGACGGCAGTGACGAAATTAGGATTTTTAATTTAAAATTAAATAAAATGTACGGTATAATCAACACAATTGAACTTATAAAAGGTATTAAATTTGATTAATTTTAGTGACATCTATAGTTGATTAGGCATCAGATAATCATAATATTTGTATTTAAATTTTATTTTTGTAAATAATTATGTAATTATTTCGAGATGCTTATAAACCTTTTTGTACACACTCTTCGATCTCATGGGATAGGAGGCATTATCGTTTGATTTACATTGGAATTATTTGAAAGATATTATCATAAGCTAAAATATGAAATATATTTTATAATATAATAACATTTTGAATTTATTATTTAACCAGTCGAATAATAATATAGTATATAGCAGCTGTCAGTTATTCATGGGATTGGAGGTTTGACAATAAAAATCCAAATATTTATAATTTAAATTATTCTTAATAAGACACAAAAATCAATTTAATATTAAAAAAACAGATTTATTGTCATAATTACGAAATATGGATGACTATCAAACTCATATGTTGTATCTATAAATATTCTATTATGGTTATTCAGTATTTACAATAAATAAGAGAAAATTCTCTATTTATACTATATCTGTTTTTACTTTAATTAATTTTATAATACATTATCAGCACGATAATCTCTATTGATTGTTGAAAGTCGGTGGTTTACGACAACCTGGCTAGAAAGAATTAATAATTATAATTTACAAGATTAAACGATAAGTAAATTTAATTCGTAAATTTTAAATTATTTTAACTCTCACGAGTTAATGAAATTGATTAAGGATTGAGTACTTGTACACTACAATAAATTTTAAAAACTTTAATATACAAAATTATTAAGAAAAAAATATAAGAATAGCATTTCCATTGTTGTGGACATTAATATGATTTTAGTGATTTATTTTGTATAATTACAAATTGATCATTGCTTAATTATATTTTAATCCTTATATTATATATATGATGAATATATTTTATGTAAAGCCATATTTTGATTTTCAATTTACTACATACATATTTTTGTTATGAGTAATATAATTATTTGAAGGCTCTTGAAGAGTTATAATGCAATTATTTGGATATAATTTGTTATATTTCTCCAATATATCCCGCATAAATTTATTTTTTAAAAGATATTCGTTAAAATGGATATCATTTTGAGAATGAGAGATAAATACTCGAGATCCACTTTGTATAAGATAAATAATATATTTTTATAAAGATTATTTGATTTTATTTCGATACAAATATTAGTAAACATAACGTTTACTGATTGTTATACAAATATTATATCATGTAGTTGACTAATTATTCAAATATCAATAAACTATAAATTTATTGATTAATTGATACCAACATCAGTAAACTTAAAGTTTATTGATTATGATAAAGTTGAAAATCGATACAAATACTAATAAACATGTAATTTATTGATTGTTACAAATATTAGTAAACCCGAAGTTTACTAACTATTTGATATTAATATTAAGAAATTTAATGTTTATCAATTGATATAAATATTAATATAATAAAAATAGTAAACCTGAAGTTTACTAATTAATAATTAATTACTTGGCATGACCGGTTTGACCATTTTGGATCGATTATAATAAATAAATTATTGAGAATTCATATATTTATTAGAGAACTATAAATTTCTTTGATTCAATTTAAGGAATTCTCATAATCTATTCGTTCTCAAAAAATATTACTAAAATATCACTAGCTAATAAAGAAACTGATTTTTTTTATTCCGGAATGAATAAAGATAATATATATGGGTCCACTATCCACTATGTGAACTACTCAAATATTTTATAATTTTTGAAAGATGTATCGATAAAATGGTCATATGTGTATTTATTTTTAACTCACAACCTGCAATTTGTGATATTATTCAAATTAAGTGCACAATTTCTAGAATATACAATCAATATATTTTCTTGATAATGCTAGAGATCATATATCACGAGTAAATAATTGTTATAATCTCGTTGTACATATTCATACTCAAAGGTCTAGCAAAAATATTCATTTAATGCTTCCGAATAATTGCTAGATATTTTTATGAGAACGATAGTGCTATTTTTATATATGAATATATAATATTACATGCATTATACCAATAAAAATCATAAAATTCATTAATTGCAATTTTAGTTGAAAATTGCATTTTGATTAATAACTTTCCTAATATGAAGGGAAGAAAGCAACTAAAATAAATAAATAAAGAAATACATTATATATATTTTATATCCTCATATCTTGAACTTGAAGTTCAAAAAATCAGTTAATTATGATGTCAATGTATTTATTAGTGTGTAGAAATTTATTAAATATAATTTTGTATTAGCTGCAAATATTTCAATTCAGAACAATATTTCAGTAGGACAATTTGCATTGCAAGGTAAATTATTCGGTTTCAAATAAAAATAAAATATATAGATGGCAAGGAGCACATAAATCTATATGATCATATTATGGAGGCGAATACTCTTTAAGAGACTTACGAAATAACTAATTTTTAAATTTCATAAGTGGTTTAGGTATTTAAAATTAAATAAGAGATCTCAATATATCATTTGTCATTAAAAATAATCAAAAAGAATAAAGTTGTTGACAATATTTTTGTATAAAAATATTGATATTTTCAATATAGTAAGGATCTTAAAATTAAATCCGTTGAAAAATACAGATATTAATTGCATTCAATATAAATTTTTTGACCTGCAGTTCAAAATATTGAAAAATATGATGCAAAAAGAGTATAATTGATATTTATACAATAAACAATAAAATCATAAAAGATGATTTATTTTATGACATTTATTGCAATTGATTGGCATCGATTATAAAAATACACATTTTATTATAATGAATATAATAAGTTTTATACTGTTTGTCAAATTGGTAATATATTAGTATGTAACTAATTGATATTATTTATCTATTTGATAATAACATTACATATAATCCTTAAAAGATTTATCATGCTTGAAACATATAAATGCTTTTGAATTTTTTTTAATATAAATATATGCATTGAATTTTATGTATACAATTTTGAAGTATTATAGTTTATCTATTGTCATGGTTTATTTATTATTTTAATTACCAAAACTCTTGAAAAGTTAAAAATAATTTAACAAATTTTGTAAACTAAATTGTATCTCGACTTCAAAATCGAATTCTATTTGATTGAAATAATATTGTTTTAATAATATGATTATATATTTATAAATTATATTACATTGAGTACTTCAATTGTTGTAAAGTCACTAAATACAATATATTTCATAATCATATATTATTGTTATTAATGCATTATGTAATCATACATTACACGATAATTGTCAATTTGTTACTTCAAATTAAATATTTTTTTAAGGATTTTAGTTATCTATACAATCATATTTGTTTTATTTTGATAATTTTATTATCTTTAAGTATTTTTTTTAAATATTTGAATTAAGTTACTAAATGCATTAATTTATTATATCTATTATATGATTGTGCTGTATACATGTTATGAAATTATTTTATCACATCTATTTCATTCTTTGAAGTGAATGAAATATTATAGAATTATAGCCATAAAAATGGTATGTTCAAGAAATAATATTACTATTGTATGATTAATTTTTACTATCAGAAGTGGTTGATGATTAAGAGAAAGAATAAGAATAGTTAAGAAAATCATTTGAGAATAGATAATTTATTTATGATATGGTATAACAGTACATTGGTCATGTATCTGTTGTACATATAACTATATTATTAGATTTTATAAAATTTTCCATTTTGAAGGAATGAAATATGTATAGATGAACTTGTACATGCTTGTAAATGTACAACATGTAATTTTATAAAATAAGATTTAATTGTTATTGTTCAGTTCATGCATAATATATCTAAAAAATATATGTTAAGCATATCCAGAAGATATATGGCTCATTTTTAGAAAAAAAAATTCTATAATATTGCGTATCGGAACTCTATGTACACAAATTTGAAGTTATGTACATATATTATTATAAAGGGAAGAAAAATACACGTTGTAATTTTTTTTTCTTAACTAAGGTTTTTTTTTTTCACTGGATTTTCCTGTTAAGATTTTTAATGAAGTAACTTATAATATGTATTAAAAATATTGTATATTATTTTTTCCTTTACTGAATTATTGTCCCACAGGATTTTTTCCAGTAGGGTTTTAACGAGGCATGATATATATTAATAAACATTTAAGGGGAAGTGTGTACTATAAATTCCATAGATGTGATTGTCCACAACTCGTTAAAATTGATAGCATGACTTATCAAATGGGAAAGGCAAACAATTATTTTCCATGCAGGACATTTTGTAATATCGTTAATGAATTTAAAATCTGTTAGAAGCGTGATGATCTTTTAATGGAAAAAAATATCAATTTTTGAAAGAAATTTTTGAAACAATTTTATATGGATAAGTGTTATCCACTGAGCATTCTAATGGTTGTTCGCTCTCTTGATATCAAGAAAGATAATTTTCATTCACAAGAAGCGAACGAAGGGATTTTTGGTCTTAAAGTACCATATCTTAATATAATGGGAGCACTTTTATATCTTACAAATAGCACTAGATCAGATATAGTTTTTGCAGTTAATCTATTAGCAAGATTTAACTCTGGTCCCACTCAAAGGCATTGGAATGGGGTGAAATATATCCTATGTTATTTTTGTGACACTTCTGACATGAATTTATTTTTTTTCAAAGGAATCAAAGTCAGAAATAATAGGATATGCCGATACTATGTATCTCTCTGATCCTCATAAAGTCCGATCACAAACCGGTTATATCTTCACATGTAGTGATACTGCTACTTCATGGAGATCTATAAAACAGACTATCACTGCTACTTCATCAAACCATTCGGAAATTTTAGCTATTTACAAAGCAAGCCGAGAATGTGTATAATTAAGGACCATGATTCAGCATATTAAAAGAGCATGTGGATTAATGATGGAGAACAAACTAACAATATTGTACGAGGATAATACAACTTATATTACACAAATTAAATGTGGCTACATAAAATGTGATAGAACCAAATACATTTTACCAAAATTTTTCTATGCTCATGAACTCATGAAAATTTGTCAAATTGATGTTTATAAAATTTGCTCAAGTGACAACCTAACAGATCTTTTTATCAAAACTTTATGGACTTCGATTTTCAAAAGGCATGTGCGCAGTATCGAAATACGTAAGTTTAAGGAAATATTATAATTATTGTATTTTTTAGGAGAAGTGAATTGCCTATGAATACTATACTCTTTTTCTTTCGCTAAATTTTTATCTCATCAGATTTTTCTTAACAAGATTTTAATGAAACATATTCATAGTATATAATCATTAAAAGGGAAGTATTGTGATAATTACGAAGTATATGGATGACTATCAAATTCATCAATTTTCATGTTTTAATAGAATTCTACTATTTTTATATTGTATCTATAAATATTTCATTGTAATTATTCATTATTTATAACAAATAAGAAAAATTTTTTTATTTATATTATATTTGTCTTTGTTTTAATTAGTTTTATAATAATATTTGATTTTTGAAGTTTTGATTTATTTCACTTTTGTCCTAACCCATGAGCTTGTTATCACATGAAAAAATGAAAAAAAAATGGATTAAATAAAAACGAAAAATATTTTTCTAACAAAAAAAAAAGAGGAAGAAAATCAAGAAGTTAGGCTTCTCCTTCTCTCACATCACACCTCTCTCTCTCTCTTTGCTCTATTGCAATCCCCATCGTTTCATTTCCCTCCACAGATCTCCAAATTTTCCATTTATCAAACCCTAATTTTCTCTCTCCAGAACTTTCTATTCCTTTCTGTTATCTCTCTGTTTTAACTCCTTTTTTTTGTATTGAGTTTATCATCCGATGATTCTAGAACCTTCATGAATCTCTGCACCTTAATGGACCGCCACCACATCCACCACAACCTCCGCCGTCTCCGCCCGTCTTACGATGCCTGAGCTGCGTTCCCGACCAAGCAGACATCGGGCGTCCGACACAGACAACCCGAATCAGAATCCGATTAAGCTCACTCTGCACACTGGGCAGAGAAAAGCTGCTGTGAACAAGGGGCAAAAGAACGCGATCGCTGTTGATGATAAACATAATAATATCGTGAACCTTGCAACGACATCGTTTGAAGAGCTTTCTAGGGTTTTTGAAGAGGAGGTTGCGGAGAAGACGATGGACGAGTACGATAGCGGCGGCCGCAGCGGCGATAAGGTTCCTGGAGCCGAGGACGAGGGAAGCACGGCTCCGCTTCCCGAAAAGGTCTGGTTTTTCCTTCTTTTTTTGTTATCATTTTTTTTAAATGTTTTTATCTACTGATACTCCTGCAACCCGCAAACTTGTATTCATGGCTTTAAAGTTTTTTTCTTTTGAAATTGGGGCTTTGTTTGTTACTAGAAGATTTGATTGATTTTATTCCGAAATTTATTTGGTCACTTGCTTTTTTATTTTTTATTTTCTTATGATGCATTTTTAACGGCGAAGTTACAACTGTATATCTGTCTTAGCTATCTTGTTAATTTAGACTTGGAATGACTATCGCATCATTTGCAAGCGCAATGCATCTTAAATTGTTTGGTTCTTCTTTACAGGTCCAAGTTGGAGGCTCCCCAATGTACAGAATAGAAAGAAAACTTGGTAAAGGAGGTTTTGGACAAGTATATGTTGGTCGACGCATTAGTCCCAGTGCTTTGAATGAAAGAACTGGCCCTGGAGCTGTAGAGGTTAGTCCTCATTATTTGTCCATGTCACTGCTTGGTTATTGATTTAGATTGTGAATCGGTAACAGGCCTTTGTTATATGTTTAATTTTTAGGTAGCTCTGAAATTTGAACATAGAAGTAGCAAAGGATGCAATTATGGACCACCCTACGAGTGGCAAGTGTACAAGTGAGACCTCGATTGTTTTCGATTCTTACATGTTTTCTCTTTTTGTTTGGGGGTTGTTGCATTTCTATGTAGTAATTGACCATTTTGGGCTCATAACTTTCATTTCTATGCTCCCTGTACAGTGCTCTTGGAGGCAGTCATGGTGTACCACGAGTACATTACAAGGGTCGACAGGGTGACTACTATGTCATGGTGTGTGTTGATGGATTTAGAAGCTCAGTTGGAACTTTTGATCCCTACTTAAGTAATAGCTTTTCAAGTTATTTTCTTAGAGAACTGTTTGAAATGCTTTATTCGATGCAGGTCATGGATATGCTTGGACCTAGTTTATGGGATGTTTGGAATAACAATTCACATACGTGAGTTCCTTTCTGATTAGGTGTAATTTTGTATATTACATATTTGTACTTTTATGTGTTTATTTATTTTTATATATTTTTATGAATTGACTCTATCAAATCAACCTTTTAAATCTGCTATTAACTTTTGTTTTCTAATTTCAGGATGTCGATTGAGATGGTTGCTTGCATTGCCATTGAAGCAATCTCTATACTAGAAAAGATGCATTCTAGAGGGTGATTCTTTTTAATATCAATTATTTTGTTAATGCTATTCCATTATTCCATCATATACTCTTCTTTGTTCTGAAAACACAGAAGTATAGTTCTGGTATGATTATTTTCTCATATAAGGTTTCTGATGATTTGGAGCTCGTAAACAAATGTTTAGATCAGTTTATTGATGACCATTTAGACATGGAATCTGTGCTCAAGTGTCCATTTAGATCAGTTTATGTCCTGTTAATAAATTCTCAGCTGGTGGCCTACCTGCTTGAGTTTATGCTCTCCCTTTATGCCTAATCCTCCATTCCTAAAAGCAATTTGTTATATAATACAGTTACTTTGATCCTTCCACAGGTATGTGCATGGGGATGTAAAACCTGAGAACTTTTTGCTTGGTCCCCCAGGAACTCCTGAAGAGAAAAAGCTGTTTCTTGTTGACCTTGGACTAGGTTGATTCTTGAATTATTTTCTCCTTTGTTGAACCTCTTTTTCTGACATGAAAAATGACTTGTAACTAGCAAAAGTTTTTTTTTGCTTGTTTTGATCTGCAGCAACCAGGTGGAGAGATAATTCAACTGGCCTGCATGTTGAATCTGATCAACGTCCTGATGTTTTTAGGTAAAGTTGATGTTCTTGATTTATTTGATCATGTTAGCGTGAACTTATATTGGGAGATGGGCATATCATTTTCTTTATCACTTATTGGTGCTCTACAATCAATGGATTGCAGAGGAACAGTGCGGTATGCCAGTGCTCATGCTCATCTTGGTAGAACAGGTAGTAGGAGAGATGACTTGGAGTCTCTTGCATACACACTCATTTTTCTTCTCCGTGGTCGATTGCCATGGCAAGGATATCAGGTTTGCAGACTCTGAATCCATGTGCTTGTTCTTATGTAACTTTCTATATGATTCTTAGTTTTCTTTCTTTTTGTTTTTATTTTTTAGGGGGAAAATAAAGGATTTTTGGTTTGCAAGAAGAAGATGGCCACTTCACCAGAAACTCTGTGTTGCTTCTGTCCTCAGCCCTTTCGGCAGTTTGTTGAGTACGTGGTGAACCTGAAGTTTGACGAGGAACCAAACTATGCCAAATACATCTCCCTTTTTGATGGGATTGTTGGTCCCAATCCAGATATTAGGCCTATAAACACTGACGGTGCACAGAAGGTACCCTTGGTTTCTTGCATCTAGATTTTATTTTTGACAGATTGATGATTGAAACATTTCCATATGGTGTTCTAACATATCTTTCTTCTGAATTGAAGCTTATATATCAGGTTGGGCACAAGAGAGGACGATTAACAATGGAAGAGGAAGAAGATGAGCAACCAAAGAAAAAGGTACGAATGGGGATGCCTGCAACACAATGGATCAGTGTTTACAATGCCCGTCGACCAATGAAGCAGAGGTATGCATTTAGTGTTGGACGCCGAGGTCTTCATGTTCTATGCACATGATAGAAGGTTAATGTTTTCTTTCACTATTGTAGATATCACTATAACGTGGCTGATATGAGGCTTTCACAACACATAGAGAAAGGAAATGAGGATGGGTTATTTATTAGCAGTGTGGCTTCTTGCTCGAACTTATGGGCCCTAATCATGGATGCCGGCACTGGCTTCACTGCTCAAACTTATGAGCTTTCACCTTATTTTCTCCACAAGGTTGGTTGTGATCCAGGATATCAGATATATATCTGTTGTGAGCCATGTCTTCCATCAGCATACCCTTCCTACCTTGTTGAACTGGGACTGGTAATCTGGCCGGGTCATTAGGTTTAATGGTGGCTTTGCATTAAGAAGGGTTATTATTACATACTGGGTTACGCTGTTCTAGGTCCTGGAGAATTACGTATAGCTCTGAGAAGCTCGGGGTTGAGTCTGCTATATGGCAAGTTGAACTAAAAATGATTTTGAAACATTCACTAAAAGGCGCCTAGTTTGGTTCCACTCTCCTAAACAATCCATTTTTTCCGAATCTCTCTTTCATCATCTTCTTCTTTTACTTTTATAAGTATTCTCTTCCTTTCCACTCTGAATTGATACACTTATCATGCATTTGGATGTCAAATCTTGTTTATGAGCAACCAAGTTAGTCTTGCTTATATTGTTATTTATTTTTGAAGGAATGGATAATGGATCAGTGGGAGAAAAATTACTACATCAGTGCAATTGCAGGAGCTAATAATGGAAGCTCATTGGTTGTGATGTCAAAGGGTTAGTATTTGATAGCCTTAGCATATCTATGGTTTTAGTATTACTTATTGCGATTATTAACTTCGTTTTTTTTTTTTTTATTTCAGGGACCCAATATTTACAGCAGTCCTACAAAGTAAGTGATTCATTTCCTTTCAAGTGGATTAATAAGAAATGGAGAGAGGGTTTTTATGTCACTGCCATGGCCACTGCTGGTAGTAGATGGGCTATTGTCATGTCTCGTGGGGCTGGATTTTCAGACCAGGTATAATTGACTTCTCAAATCTTGAAAAGTGATCACTTTTTCTGCTGCTTTTGGATTTTTTATGTGACATCCTTTTTCCATGTTCCACCAAAATCTTAGGTTGTGGAGCTGGATTTTCTATATCCTAGTGAAGGAATTCATAGGAGGTGGGATAGTGGCTACCGCATTACTTCAACAGCAGCAACATGGGATCAAGCTGCATTTGTTCTCAGTGTTCCCCGAAGAAAACCAGCTGATGAAACTCAAGAGACACTTCGGACTTCTGCTTTTCCTAGCACACATGTCAAGGTTCTTTTTTGTGTTGCTAATTTTTTTATTTTTTTCATGGTACATGGATGTAAATATTTTCTTTCTATAAAAATATATAAAACAAGCTTCATTTACATTTGTTTTTTTTCCCTCCAGGAGAAATGGGCGAAGAATCTTTATATTGCATCTGTTTGCTATGGTCGAACTGTTTCATGAGCCACTGAAGTTATGTCATGTTATTGTGATCATGACCACGTACTAGCTAGAAGACAGTTCTCAACAGTAATGGCCCTTTTTTTTTTTTTTTTTGACAAGCAATCATCTGCTTAAGCGAAAATGACAAGTAGCGCGATTTTGGAGTCTATGCAAAATTCTTCTTTATTGTGGAAACACATAGCACCTATTACAAAAACCTGTGCACTGTCTTTCAATTGTATTGAAACTGCTTATAAGCCAAGCTTTAGATCTTGTGTCCATGAGGATGGGTCAATTTTCCCATCAGCCAATGAACTTTGTATAGTCGTGGACTGTGGTCACTTGGTTGAAGGTGTGTGCACAGGTCATATTTTCATTATACTACTGGTACTCTCAAGAGTGGGCTATTGTGATTTTGCAATGGGCTCTAGACATCCTTAGCCAACGAGTCTGTACTTTATCTTTGGTTTCTTCCTTTTTTTTTTTTGGACTGAAGGATCCTTGGGATCTTTTACCCATGTATCAATGGGATGGATGTCTTAATTTGACCTTAAGACAGAGCCTGTACTTATTCTGTATACTTGGAGAAAACAGTTTGTAATTTTTGCCTTTGCTATATCAACATCTTTATGCTATTTGTGCCTTGATGACATTTGATTTGGTGCATGTTTGTTGTGGTTTCTGACTGTAGTTTGCTGTATTCATTTTGGGTGCCACTAACTGTGCTTTCCCTTCTTTTACCCTATTTTCGGTCTGGTTTTTTCCACTACAGATACTGGTTTACCAGTTAAAGTTGTGTGTCAGAACATATATAACTCTTACTTTGCAACTGGGTCTAAAACTGAAAACCATATTCAGAATCTGATGTTTATAACATATAAAATTGATGATATAATTAGGTTGTCTTCTTAAGAGGGAAGGGGCATATCACTTTGAGTGCAGTGGGATGCATTTAATATGTGATTCTAATTGGTTCGTTAATGTTGATCTCATTTGCATGCCATTTTCTTTTTAAATATTAGCTGTTCAACTTCTGTTTACATTTGGCTTGGTAATGTAAGCATACTAGAAGTTGTATCATAGGGGATTGCAGGTTCAGTTTCTTGATGTTTTGTGGTCATCATCTTTGAAGCATTGTTGGCAAGCACTCATTGCTCTTGAGGTATCATCATACTGAGGAACCAATTTCTCTACTTGGTAAGCTCTGCACAAAATTCTGCAGATTATTTCACCAGGAATTTCATTTCAATATGCTGCCATTGCTAATTAGTGGTGTATTGAATTGATTGACTTTTATTTTCAGGACTTGACTTTACATCTTGAACTTGTGGCATTCTTTACTTGGTAAGCCCTTTTACCCAAAGTTCTGCAGATTAGTTTGCCAGGCCTTTAGTTTTCGTTGTGCTGTTCATTGCTAATTAGTGGTGCATTGGATTGATTGAGTTATATTTTCACCACTGGCATTGCTTCTGGTTCAATTATATCCAGTCTGTATTTCCTGCACATTTATGGAAAAGTGTTGGCAAGATTTCTTTGTTAGCCTGGTTTTTTTTATTTGACCAATTGGAAAGGGTATGATGCCTGCAAGGTCTGTTTGATTCCATTGTGTACATGTGATACGAAAGGTGTGAGATTCAACCAGGACTTAATTGCTTTAGGTTGATTTGGATGTTGAAACTGTTGGCAAGTTATCCTCATCCCTGTTTGTCTTGGTCCTTTTTACCTTTTTTCCTTCATTGTGCTAATCATGAGACGCAATCTGTTTCAATTTCCAGTCTTCCTCTGAAGCCATTCTTGATGTTACTTCTCTGATTAGCTGGTGATCTCTGCTGGTTGCAAGCCTGCCAAGCACGTAGATGCTATCCTGTATTGTATTAAGCTTCTCTGGCATTAATTAATTTGACTATAGGTGCAGGCAACACATGTTTGAAGGTAGAATTCATGATATACCTAAGACGGGTGGGATGAACTCAAACGGCTGCTTGACATAATTCAGATACATGCCTGGTCCACTATCAGTAGATTTTAAGTTTTATTAGTTCGCTATGTTAACAGTCTATCGACAACACAATTTTGCCCTGTTTATCATTTTTGTAGAGGACAAGCATTGACTGCATGTTTTGGGTGAAGGCAATACGATTTGCCAGTGATAGAGCTTAGTTGTAGTGTTATTGTTTTCGAAATCGGGTATTCAAGTCTTCTCTCGTGGAATTCAATTTGTTGGTTTCTGGTGCACTAAATCTCAGAATAACCACTAAGTTCAGTTATGCTGTGTATTAGTCGTATTCCCTGCGCGTTGCCATAGCCATGGGAGGGAGAAAATCGTGTTGGATTATATTTACAAGCCAGCTAGCTGCCAAATAGAAAATAAACATCCGAGTCATTAATGCTAGTGATCAACCAATAGTTGTGTATAGTGCAAAAAGAAAAATTTTCCATTCTATGGTTAATGCAGTCTTGAGCTTGCAGCACATAAATGTTTGCTCTGATCTGACATAGGATTGATCAATGGCATAAATTTTAGCTTTGATAATAATTGTTATAATGCAAAATCAATTCTTAGGATTATTAAAGTTTCACTTTTTTTTTAATTGAATTCTGGAACTAAAAAAAAGTTGTATTGAGTTTTACTTTTAGCCGCATTATATTCATAATTAACGAAAATATGATATACGCGTTTTTGTGGCATTTTGAATTTAGATGGATAAACTAAATGCACTTATAATTGAGTCTTATTTTGACATATCTTTCATAATTTTTTAATCTTATGCAATTCTGAATGTATATGTATTTCTCTTCTATTATTGTTGTCAATAAAATTAAAAATAAAATGATTCAATATGATTTTTTATTTATTTCAAGGACTCAGAAAAAAAGAAAAAAAAAGAAAAAAAAGTTAGGGATTTAAGATTGTTAGCCTAATAATGATAATAACAGCAAGAATAATTTGTTGAGCAGCGAATTGGAATGCTACCGATTTACGTAAACTTCAAAAGTGGTGGCACTACGCGAATGCAGGATTATGTTCGTGCTTGGTTTATGAGTTTCCCACGGCTGTGACAAATAGAATTTGGTCAAGAGAGTTGCAGCCTTGTCTTGTCATTGTTTTTTACGTAATTAAGCAGAGTGGAAAAGGATGAAATAACTTCGAATATTGCATTTAAAACCTAATATTATCAAGAGATTACTTAATTAAGAAATGCCAACCATAATTAGCAATAATATGTTATCATTACTTCCTAAGTAAACCATTTTCACGCTGGTTATTTGTAGTCTTAATCCCGAGATATGTCCTGTTGGTTTCTGTGTTTCAAATGCAGTTTAAAAATCTTGATTTTTCTTCGAGACAGCTACTATATTTACAAGTCTACATATCAACAATGAATAACTGCCATCTGCGGTTGTCTGTAGATTCCACACTAATCAGTTTCCCAGCCAGCCAAGAACCTCAGCAAAGCCGGAGAAAGAACTGGCTGAAAATTGGAAACTAATGTGTCGGCCTGCGGCACAATCTTCTTAAACGAATTCTTTCCTGGCAGAATAAAATTGAAAAAGAAAAAGTGTTAGCAAGTTTCCAGTATCAGCATCTACTTTCTGTAGGATATTAAAGAAATGAATCGCATATACTGCTGATATGTGAATGGACTTGCCTCGGTGTTGTCATGATCGTATCGAATCAAGAAGAGACACCTGCATCCTCTAATGTCATGCATTCTCCTTTGAATATCTACGACATGAGCATCGTAGTATATAGCCTGATCTCTCCTTTCCTGATTAAACCAAACGTCTTCGATAAGCTAAGCTGTCAAATATGTAGACTATTCATGGGACGTACAAATAAATTCAAAATCACCTGAAAGCAGCATACTAGATCTCCAGTTAGTACGTTTTGGCATTCTGAATGCTCAAGTGGGATAGAGCGTTCCCGAATGGCATTTTTTACGCTAACCCACTCATCCTCCTCAGCGCCAAATCCAACAAATCTAACACGAACTTCCTTTAATAAATGACAAGATACATTAAATAATTTATTAGAAACCATCGTGCAAGGTGATTCTTTCTTTTAAAAAAAACAGGCCTGTTTCTACTTTCAAATGTCATGCACTACTTGTTCCAATTTCTGGGTACTTGTGTGTTGGTTTTTCATACATAAAAATAAGCAGGCATGAGCTGAATAGAACAGGCAATGTATTCCGATTTAAATACTTACAGCTTCACCAGATGGAAGAAATCTGTGGCAGAGGAACATATCAACATCGTACCTGCAAATCCAAAAGAAAATGAGGGGCAAGTCATTGAAATTCACTCCAGTTATGAAGCAAACCAACTTTCAATCGATTATGCATACTCTTAAGACATTATCCAAAGCTAAAGAAAATCATTCTAATTCAGGAGTGACTGAAATTCGAATTACTTAGCAATTAGTACCAAAATTAAAACAACACAATATAGTCAAGATGTGAAAGAAGTTTATCATGATCGCAAGATGGCTTCATTAGAAAAGCCTAGAAGCTCAAATGATCAAACTGTCTTTCAATTCACAAGATATACTACATATTAAGAAACAGAGTCAACTGCTTTTAACTTTGATGCTTACCATGCCCCATCTTTTGATGATCTAGCTTCAAATTCCAACTCAGACAAGTCAGGGACTTTGTCTCCTGCATTTGAAAAGACATTGTTATCAGTTGGAAAATAAAGACATATTTTAAGAAGATCATGATCTCTGTAATGAGAAGCAGAGGGCATGATGCTCCAATAAGCTCAGGAAGATATATCGGCTAGCAATGCATATACATTAAATGATTTACAACATGAATCAACTTGCGTTATGGCTTGAAAGTGTGAGAGAGAGGATAAGAAACTATAAGCAACCAAATGGGAAAAGGGAAGTTTCGTTCGAAACACATTGACTTCTTTTCCATTGTTGCTCATCCAATTTAATGAGAAGATATTTGTTTTCTGTTCTCCCAACCCCTTAAACTAGGTTGCCCCTTAGTTAAACTCTATGAAATAGAAAAGCAAAAACATCAAAGACACAAGATCATATCCGATGATATTTGTGTTTGTTGTTTCAAAACAGTACTTCAGAACAATATGGTGGGTAACACGCTATCACTTGCAAGAGACCCCGTTTCACATAGTATCTAGTGTTGTGTTTTTCTTACTCCTTCGTATTACTTTCATCAGTTTCTGAATTTCCAGACGCATATTGTGTCCTTTTACACCAAATTATTTTGATTAATGGGACTAACTGCTTGATATATATGCATATGCAGCTGCAGATAAGCTTACATAACATTGTACCAAAACATAAATTAAAATAAACCATGCATCAATCAGAAAGAGCTTCAGGAATAATCAAATACATTTAATAATGCCAAATGAACCCACCATCAAGCATCTAACTACTCTAAAAAGAATACCAAACTATGAATTTCTTGCATTTTTTTCAGGTTTTGTTGCAGTGAAAGTCATATCAAACTACAAAGAAATGGAAACACCTTTAGGTAACCGCAAACTTTCTTTTGCCTTGCTTGGAGGACTGCCTCTTGGGCAAGGAGTATTGTCTTTTGAAGCATCAGTTGAAGGATCCATCTTGGATGGGCAATCCCTTAGCCTCTTTTGGAACCAAGTTTCAATCTGAGACACATTGTAAGGAGCAATAGAGTTAAAGACAAACACAAAAACAGACGATCCTCTTCCATGAACGAATTGGTAACAACAGCACAAAATGTGAAAATGCACCTCAGTCCATTTAATCATAGGTTTCCCAGCACGGCCGGAAGAGTTGCTGCATTGACATAAGTGGAAAAGTAAGAGTTAAAACTCTTGACCAGTAATTCCCACGACAAGAGCAATTAATATGTACTAAGGTTTCACAGCACATTCTTTTTTGGTATAGACAGGGGATTGACATGCATGGTGGTATGTTTTACAGCTTCCTAATAAAAGCTCGACTACAACAATGCAAATATGAAGACTGGCAACTCACTTAAATCTTCTTGCAATCTGTTGAAAAAATTCCTTGTTCATTGGTTGCTTTGATTCCTTTAGCAATTTCCCCATCTTCTCAACCTATTTCCATGAATGAGCAAAGAAAAATATCACTCCTTTGCATGAAATGAAACATTAGCAACAATGAAATAGCAGACAATTTCGACATCTTAGGTTCTATAGGCTCCATAACAAGAAGCACACAGCCTGGCTAATAGCTGCAAGGATATGATTTGCATCATCCAATAAGATATTTAGAACATCAGTCATGAAAAGCACAATTCATGGATTAATATAATGAGCATCCCAAAAGGCACTAAACCAATCTAACACATCCATAATGAATAATATGAGGACGTGCTAACTCAAATTCGAGGATGATTCATGTTTGAAAAAAACTAGACTTGCTAAGTGCCCTGTTGATAAAAAAACATAGTCTACGGCGCAACAATCAACAAAGCCAAGAAAACTCTTGAAATTGCCACATAAAGCTTAAATTTCTTCGTCAATTATATATATTTCAAGGGTTTAATTCAGAGAGTTCCTGGCATTGTAACCACGATCCTCCACAAAACCGCATTTCAGAAACAACAAGTTATAGCAAATTCATATGTCAAAATCGAATGCAGAAAAAAGCAACAGTCAAATCTGTGCAAAGCAAGATAAAAAAAAAGTTGATAAAGATTGAACAAAAAAGGCAAAAAGAAAGAGAGAGAGAGAGAGAATTAATACCTCAGCCCTTGTGAATCCAGAGAATGTCGGTCTTTGTCTAGGGCGGAGACGATCCATTAAAAGAAATTCCAGACAAAAACAAATTAAAAGAAACAAGCTTTATATCGAAAGCTAATTGGATTAGAAAACCCTATACCCAGGGGCAGAACATAATATGAAGCAGAGCATGATGGTTCCTTTTTGCTTTTATGGCCATCTTGCACTGGTTTAAGCCCCTCTTTAAGGTTTTATTCATGCATACATTATATATATATATAAAGAAAATAAAATTCCCAAAATAAAGAACATGGGTTTTCGGGCTCAGGAGCTTTGGTACCTTTGGCTAAGACCAAATTGGACGGTACTATGACAAAGTGGGACCCACGCAGTGCCGGTAAATTCTCTTGTGTTAACTGATATGGCTCTCTTTCAGAGATCGAAGCTCGTGTCCGGTAGATTGATAGCTATCTACTGGTCGCCGGCGGGCAAAAGGCTAGACCTTTACCCTCCATTTTTTTTACAGTCATTTGAACTTCAGTTTAATATTTGAACTTTTATTTAATTCCCAAACCAAATTAATTAATTAGCGGCCAATTTAATGCACTTTTTTAGTTATTTGGCTTCAACCAAAATTCAAATACAAATTGTAATTAATGCACATAATATAAAGCCTTTGCTTATTCAATATTTTCATGATTCATTATGTGCTTATTCAATTATATTCTTTAATTGAGAATTCATTATTTTTAGTTTTTTTTTAAATTCACTATTTTGGGTATGCAAGTCATTTTAATTTAATTAATATTTAGCATTCTTTTGACAATGACCTGCTTATAGTATATTGTAAAATTTAAATTTGTGAAGAAATTTATTACAAACCACAAAAAAATTGGTATCTGCAAAATGTTTATCTAAATCATATTAATGAATATTGTAACGCCCAAAGTACTGCTAATAAGACAGTAACTTAGCTCAGCATTTAATTAAAAGTTTAAAAAGCCTGGAGTTTGATTTATGATAGCAACATATAATTGTAATTAGATGTCTTACTTATGTTATGTGGTAAAAGATTAGATAATGATTTTTTATAATCACTAAAAACTACTGTTTTGAAAATGGCAAAAAAATTATTGACGCGGTGCTGCATCACTGATTTTTTTTTTTATGATCAAAATTCTAATAAATCACTAAAAGTTAGTTTGATGGCTAGTATTTAAATAAGAATATATAAAATTTCGAACTCAATAATTTTATTCGATAACATTTATAATTATACATTATACTTATTTCATTTAAAAAAAAAAGTTACAGAATGATTTTGTATAAACAATGAAAACATATAGTTTAAAAAATAAAAAAAAATCATAAATTTACTAACAAATGAAGATTAAATTCTATCATTTTCTCCTCCGCCCTAAAAAAAAAAAAAATTTCCTTACATGGGTACTGATTTTGGGGCATAGAGTATGGTGTGGGCCTTAAAGCTGCCAAGCCCATGGGCTGTTAGGCGTTGATAGTAATTATGGAATGGAGAATTGATTCGGTATATCTAACATACCGTAGTTTTTTATTTTTTATTTAACGACTCAAATTTGCTGATATACTGTATGCTAATTGCATAATGGAGCATACCAATCACGAATTCATAAATGGCTTCATCAATATCTTCTAGAATTGATGCAAAAAAGTCTATAATGTAGAGTTGCCGCGTATTCTTTTTAATATCTGTGTGAAAAAAAAATTAAAAAGTTGAATTTAATATGTACCTAATTCTCAAACCTAATATATATATATTCTTTTATTGAATATTAAAAACTACGATTGGATCCAATCGTCAAAGTCAGAATGAAGAATCAGACTTTGCATTCACAATTTAAAATTAGGGATTCAAACAGAGTCGGGCTTGCGCCAAATTCCCAATTTTAGTCTGAAGGAAAAGTTATAAATTACAAAGTTCAATTCGTTTGATTTTTTTTTATTTCCGCTATTTAGGGTTTAAAATTAATTATATCTGTCATCAATTTTATTGTTGGTTAGAAACTTCAAATTATGTGTGTTTATATATATATCGTAAAAAAATACAAGAAAATTAGAGCTGAATTTTTCAAAGCAGATGTGAAAGAGTAGAACATAGGTTAAGGTTACTGCGTCAAAGCAGAAAGTCCACGTTTTCTTGCATTGATTGGGTTACCGTCAACCAATTAGCTTTACCAAATTGACGTTGCAACTTGTCATTTCTGAAAAATATGTAATTTCCTTTTCTAATTAATCAAATTAATTTGGGATATGTATTATTTTAATAATACGGCCTTAATGCTTACTCCACAACATTGTTCTTAAATTCTTAATATTATATTTATTATTTACTTATTAGCTTAATGTTTAACTATATGACATTTTATAAAAGTCGAAAATCAAGCATATATCGCGTGTGAATAATATAATTGACGTTTTTAATAATATATAGATATTACTTGCATGTTTAACAAATTTAAAAAATAAAAGATAAATAATTTGAAGAGAAATAATGCATTAAAAATATTATTATTTTTATTGATATCACTATTATCATTATCATGATCACAGTCAATCATTTAAAATCATCGAAATAGAAAAAGAAAGAAATAAAAGAAAATGGAGTTGTTGGAGTAAAAGATGGGATTGATTTTTATTGCAATAACGATATAAAGGTAAGTTCAAGGGAGACTTTTGTGCACAACATAATTTGTCTTAATTATATTTTCTTCCTGGTTTCTAACAATTCACACAAGATTGATTTAATAAGAAAAAACTTGCTTATAATTCTATTTTGTGGGCAATTGCTTTTAAACTTTTTTTTTTTTTTTCTGTATGATCTGCATCGTAATTACTGGTTTTATCTTTTTTGTAAATAAATATATAAGAATATATGATAGGAAAATAATAATGGCTTCACCAAACTAAATTGTTTCAATTGCTTTTCCAATTTCCATGGCTTCACTGTAACTTCCCTCTCTTTCTCTCTCTGCCGAAACGCGTCACAAGCACGTTCTCTCTCTAAAAAAAGCGCAGAATTTTCTCTCTCCATCTACCCTTGTGCACGTTACTGCAATATGATTACACTGAAGAGGCATACTTTTCGGGTATATCAATTTAACTCTGTAATACCACTCCAATTGCAACTTTTCAATTAAGACAACCTTAATTTATAATTTTTCTAGTTTGAACAGATAAAAAGTTTCCGTTTTTAATTCACTTCAATCAAATTTTCCACGTGGGTAGTCTACGTCTCCCGTTTCACATTGAATCCTACCCCTAACTTCCATTTTCAGAAAATATTATTTTTTTCAAGCAAAAAAAACCTATAAATTCTTGGGTTTGTGTTATTTCCCTTCCACCAAACATAAACTGTGTTTGTGTTATTTCCTTGAGCTTTCTTTAATTTGCAGAGAGATATTCTTAGTAGAGGGGAGAGAAAGTTTTGGGCTTTAATGGAGAGTACAATGATGAATGGTGGTGATTCACTGGTGAAGAAGAATGTTGCTGTGTGCGGAGGTGCTGAGGATGTATACGGTGAGGATTGTGCCACCCAGGATCAGCTAATCACCCCATGGACTGTTTCTGTAGCTAGGTGAGAAGAATACACAATGCTGTAAATGAATACAGTTTCTTGTTGTTTGTATCTTAGCTTTTGTCAAGTTTAAAGTTTCTGTCTTCAATTTCTTATAACTGAATTCTCTGTCTTGTTTGTTCTGTTTTGTAAGATTTTCTTGACATGGGTTTTTTTGTTGTTATCAAAAGTTAGGATCTTTGTGTTGTTCCTAATTTTGCTTAAATTGATTCTCATTTCATGGGTACTAATTTTTTGCCTTAGCTATATCTAGTTTATTTGATGTTTCTCTGTTCAAATTGTATTCTGGGAAATTTTTGTTAAAAAATCATGTTACATTGCTTCCGTTTCCTGTTCAAAATTTATGCCGTATGCATAAATCACACTAAATAAGTAGATCTGGAAAGGAAAATGGCTCTATATTGTAATTATTAAGATGCATTAATATGTATAAGCTTTGCAGAATTTTGAGTTTTCGGTTTGTTACTTAGCTATAATAATTTGTTAATCTGCAGTGGCTATACTTTGATGCGAGACCCCCACCATAATAAAGGGCTTGCTTTCACTGAGAAAGAGAGGGATGCTCACTACTTGCGCGGCCTTCTGCCCCCAGCAATCGTCACTCAGGAGCTCCAGGTTAGCTTAAACAAACATTAATCACAGTTGAAGATCATGTATATAATGATTCTTACTCACAGATTAGATGTTTTTAGTACTTATTCTGTATGGCTTTGGTTACTACTAGGAGAAAAAGTTGATGCACAATCTTCGTCAGTACAAAGTTCCCTTGCAACGATATGTTGCCATGATGGATCTTCAGGTAGCTTTAATTTGCACCACTCTATGTTGTTCAGGATAGAGACATCATTAAATTTAGTATAATAATGTAACCGAGCTTTTATATGTTTTACAGGAGAGGAATGAGAGGCTGTTTTATAAGCTTCTGATTGATAACGTTGAGGAGTTGCTGCCAGTTGTGTACACTCCCACTGTTGGTGAAGCTTGCCAAAAATACGGGAGCATTTTCAGGCGACCACAGGGTCTCTACATCAGCTTGAAAGAGAAGTATGGCATTGTTATAGCATTTATAGTTCATGAATTGCCTCATATATCCAAGAAGATACTGACTAGTGGAATTTTCAGGGGCAAGATTCTTGAAGTATTGAAGAACTGGCCGGAGAGAAATATACAGGTTATTGTTGTTACTGATGGTGAGCGGATTTTGGGACTCGGTGATCTTGGTTGCCAGGTAATGATGCCTGAACTTGTTGCTTAATATATGTGCAAATTTTTATTTCATGGATTAATTCATGCTTGTCTCAATCTCTTTGAAGCCGAATTTGCTATCTCAGTTTTAATGTTAACTTGTATTTGTTGTCATATCCAGGGAATGGGAATTCCTGTAGGAAAACTCTCCTTATACACTGCATTAGGAGGAATATGTCCCTCGGCTGTAAGCTTAATAAAACTTTATATTCATTATTATTTTTCTCTGTTATTTGATTTTACTTTGTGCTTAGCATTAGAGAAAGATCCAAAAAATTGCTTGTAATAATTCCCTAAGCCTAACTCATTATATTATATATATAGATCATCTGTAGTATATCTACATTTGTCAGCAGAGTGTATCTTTCCCGAGTTTAGTTACTGAGTTGCCATGCTTTTAACTTGATATTTTCAGTGTTTGCCTGTCACGATTGATGTTGGCACAAACAATCAGCAACTGTTGAATGATGAGTTTTATATCGGCCTTAGACAGAAGAGGGCAACTGGACAGGTTTACTGATATTACATTTTCTCCTTTTTGCAACTCGTGATTTTTTCCATTGTCCTTATTGTTCATTTCTGAATTGGTTTCTCTGCTCTGGTTTAGGAATATGCTGAACTTCTAGAGGAGTTCATGTCTGCCGTCAAGCAGAACTATGGAGAGAAGGTCCTTGTCCAGGTAAGTTATTAACAACTATATGCTACTTAGTTGCAAGTTAGTCACTTTTATCAATCTGTTGTATGGTAATGTAAACATTCTTTTCAGTTTGAAGATTTTGCAAACCACAATGCCTTTGAGCTTCTGGCAAAATACAGCCCATCTCATCTCGTTTTCAATGACGACATCCAGGTAAAAATGTTATAGCTACTTGTTTTATTAAGAATCTTTTTTTTTTTAATTTTATTCTTGATGGACTTCCTCTTATTGCAAATTTTCTCATCCATTGCAGGGTACAGCATCTGTGGTGCTAGCGGGACTTCTTGCAGCACTTAAACTAGTTGGTGGAACCTTGGCTGATCATAGATTCTTATTCCTTGGTGCTGGAGAGGTGAGCCCTGAATACCATATGCCATCAAAATTTTGTTTCTTGTTCTTATTTTTCATTTTTTATACTTTTATTTTCTGTAAATGAAGTATATATCGTGGTTCGGTTCATCTATGCATATGTGATTCTCCTGTTTCTCAATTTGGCATTTGGATGTTGCAGGCTGGTACTGGTATAGCTGAGCTTATTGCTCTCGAGATATCAAAACAGGTACCAAGTTACTATTTTTATCTATTTATTATCTTTTAAAGATTCACTTCCTTCTTGTACTGTCCATGATTAATCCCTTTCTATTTCTTCAGACTGAAGTCCCAATTGAAGAAACCCGCAAAAAGATTTGGCTTGTTGACTCAAAGGTACTACAGATTAGTCTAAACTCCTTGCTATATTTTGCAGACAATTCTCATTTATATAGTTTTTCGTGTACTAATATGTGATGTTTGGTGCAGGGCCTGATTGTTAACTCTCGTAAAGAGTCCCTTCAACACTTCAAGAAGCCTTGGGCTCATGATCACGAACCTGTCAAGGGGCTTTTGGATGCAGTGAAGGTGTGAGAACTATCTTATATTATGATTTACTTTTGTTTGAAGATCTTTTGTAAAAGATTGTCCTCTAAATGTACCTTGTGATTCTGATTTCACAGGCAATCAAGCCACAGTGTTGGTTGGATCATCTGGAGTTGGAAGAACATTCACAAAGGATGTAGTTGAGGCATGGCATCCTTCAATGAGGTTCATTTTCTCCATATTTGTCTCTGCTTCACAAAAACAAACTCACAATGTTATTTGGCCTAATCATATTGTCATTTGCATGCAGAAACCGTAATTCTTGCTCTCTCCAATCCTACTTCACAATCCGAGTGCACTGCAGAAGAGGCTTATGGATGGGAGTGAGGTACAATTATCTTGTTTCCCCTCAAATATTGCATACAATATCTCACACTGTGCATATAAAACTGCTCCAATGTGGATAAACTTTAAAAAAACAATCAGACTATGCCTTCATCTTGATTATGATCCTTTTCAACCTGCAGGGTCGTGCTATTTATGCTAGTGGAAGTCCATTTGACCCTGTTGAATACAATGGGAAAGTTTTTGTGCCTGGCCAGGTTTTACACTTTTCCTGAGCTATATTTGCTCCAGAAATTCATTATATTGTTCGTTTATTCTTACATCAATATATTTTTCAGGCAAACAATGCTTACATATTCCACAGGATTTGGTTTGGGTTTGATCATGTCTGGTGCAATTCGCGTACATGATGACATGCTTTGGCAGCCTGTAAGAAGCTATTAAATGTACTTTTTTTTTTTTTATGTTAACAATGCTTCTAGGCTTGTGTCTTAACTATTTCCATTTCTCTTATTCCAACAGCGGAAGCTTTGGCTTGCGCAAGTAAAACCTGAAAACTTCGACAAGGGTCTGATTTACCCCCATTTTCCAACATCCGTAAAATTTCAGCCCATATTGCTGCTGATGTTGCTGCTAAAGCATATGAACTTGGTGAGTTTCCCCTCTGATTATCAAGCTTCCTTGCTTAGGCAATGATATAAGATGCAGTAATCATACTCTTGTTAATTATGTTATAGGTCTCGCATCTCGGTCTTCCACGTCCCCAAGGATCTTGTCCAAGTTTGCAGAGAGCTGGCATGTACAGCCCAATCTACGGAAGCTATCGTTAAATCTGCAGTATAGCTGGACACATTTTTTAGCCTGCCATGCTCTTAGCTATTTTTGTGCCATTTATTTCCGCCTGTACTTTTTTCCATTTTCTAACAACTGGCTCATAATTCAATCCTCTATTAATTGTTAGTTTCAGTTTTCAGCCAGTAAGGTTTTTCTCGTGTTTATATAAGAGCTTGTGCTTTTTGAGAGGATGTTGTCCGTTATTTATTTATTTTTCACTCTAATTAAATGAATTGCAAGTTCCACTATATCTCAAGAAATGCTATAATAAGATGTGATTAAGGGGTAATTCATGCTTGCAACATACTTGTTTTGGGGCTTTCAGCTCCCCTCGTGTCTTCGGTTCTTGTGTTTGATGCGTCAATTGTTTCAAGTATCAGTGCGGAATCTATGGAAGGCAATATTAGGCACTTTCCAATTGCATCTAGCTTCTTTCAGGCCATCCAATATAACGCTTGGGGAAGAGGGAGATACGTAAATTGTCAAGTCAATTTCACAAACTGAGGTTCAGCTAATCTAACTTACGTGACTATGGTATGAAGTTTCCAGCAGTATTTTAAGCTTATGTACCATGAATGTACATCATCAAACTCGCATGGTCTCATAGATGATAAAGGCAAGGTGAAAAAATAAAAACTGGTTCCATATACAGGGCAAGCTCATTAAAAGGGTACAAGTTCAGAGCCGGCAGAAAATTCTGAACCTAGTGTCTGTCATTAGCAACCTGGGCACTCCGGATTGCCCAAAAAGATTGTGGCTTCAATTTCTTCTTCGTGGCTGTGAAAAGCCACCCCATCTGCGATTCACAATTAGCACAGTCCACTATTGTCCACGCATACCTGCAAAATATGGCAAATGATGAGTACCGCATTACAATTTACCAATCTTGTGTTATCCTTCTTCATAAAGCAGGAGCTAGTGAACTTGGAACACCCCTTTATGGAGTTCAAAAACAAATTACAAAAAATCCATACCCAGGAAACCAGCTATATTCCTTAGCTGCTCTCCCCACGAGTGCTAGGCCAGTTGCTTTATAGAAAGTCATTATTTCATGCACAAAGCCATGAGGATTCACATAGGCTCCAAGAGGACCCTCACTAGACATCACTAACATATCACTCCGCCTGGCAATCACATTCTGCATGAAGAAACGTAAGAAATATAATAAATACTGACAAAGATACCAGAGGGTAAGCTTAGGATCACTGCATCACTTCTAACATGGATTTCCCTTTTATTTACATTTTATTTGGGCGCGCATGTATGTGTGAATATAAACACCAGTGTGGGTGATTACTAAAGGCATGAGGGAGGAGGAGAAAATTGTGTATGCAAGTATATTACTGCAAGCACAAGCAATAACATGCAGAGATGCATCTGCAAAAACAGGAAACAGCCATATACTATGGAGATAGAGGACTGCTTTCTACCTGACACTTTTTACATCGAACAAGATCAAAACTTTTAAGTAAATCAATTTCTCGTTGCAGGCGATAAGAAATGCCATCAATCTCAAGGAGCTCCTGTCTTGTGGATTCAGATACAGGGAATTTTACTGGCAATATAAAATGATAAAAGATCAGGTTTTTCACAAGATTGTCCATGTTGGTGCCCCCAATTATCTGTCTCCACATATCTGCAAAATGTAAAAGAAAAAAGTGATTTTTAAGTTGGAAAGACAATGGCGATTCAAGTTCGCAAGCAATTATGCCATAAGAAACTGTAGAAAGAAGGCATCTCTTATTCTCTCCCTCAAGTAGCCAAATATAACTGCATAATGAAGTGGAATGGCAGAAAATTTTCTTCAGCGTGCATTTTTGGAAGTAACACTCAGCAGATTAAAGTTGGTTCAGACTATCTTTAAAATTTTAAACTCCGATAAAAGTGAAACTACCGTCACATGTTTACTTCTCATCAGACTACTTCCTAACTTTCCACAGCTAAAACTATAGTAATTCGCGTCCAGTGGAACAGTGAAAGCAACTGAACAACATAGTGATTGAATATGGGAATACCTGCAGCCCTATGAGCCAGGCAGTAGGAGTCGTACATTCGGTATACCCAATGGGGCCAAAATGCTCTTTGAACTCTACGAAACTGGCTTAAGTCCTTTCTTTTCCAGCACCCTTTGGACCCTTCCCCTTTATAAGATTGCTTTCCTGGCATAGCACTGTGCGGAGTTTCTAAAGTGGTTCTCTTGATTTTCTTCTCATGGTCTGGATGCAATGAACCGACAGAGTCATGATCACTTTTGTGGGATTTTTTAAATTTAATTTCCGTCTCAAATCTGTCATCATCACTGCTTGTTGATTGATCCATCATGCCGTAGCCACCAAATGAATCAATAGCAGACTGATGGATTGTCCTTTCAGCTAGGGAAAGTTCACTTTCAAAGCTTTCCTCTGAGTTAACTGAAATATTATCATCATCTCCATGTTCGTGCGATGAGACATTTGAAGTCACTGCATGTGAGATATTATGGCCATAAGAATTACCTAAAGGCACCAGCTTTCCAAATGCATCCTTCGGTGCCCTTAATGGTACATCTTCCTGAAGAATTTGAACCTCCCCACATGGCTAAACAGATGAAAAATTTAACCTGAATCAGTCAATAATTATATAGGTAGCTAAAAGGAAAAAAAAAAATCTTTAAAATAAATATAGTTCAACCACTCCTTCCACATCAATCCAACGGCGTCTTAGATGACAGCGCTGCTGCCCGCGAGTAACCACATTCAGGGACCCATCCTCCAACCGTCTGTATTGTCGTATCTGAAAATTCAATACTATAAGTTCCACAAGCTATTCTGTACATGTAACATCATAAATAGTTGCATACAGATCTTGAGTATCCTGTTGCCTACCAACTAGCCCAGACAAAGATATAGTGGTAAAATGAAATTTACACTCCCGGAGTCACTTCTGAACTTATGATTATGTGACTATAGGATTTAGTGATCATACCTCAGCAGTTGTCCCAATAGTTGCAAACCTTAATCGGCTGGTATCACGATCCCTGTAAGCACGAACCTGGATAAAGTTTCAAGTCTTTTTAAGTTTAGAAGGAAAACAATTTATATTCATTCTACAGAGAGAAAAATCTCACATGCTAAGGAAAATAAAGTTTCCAATGGTTTATTCACCTACCACACCGATAGTATAGGGAGCATCAACCTGGGTCAATGCCCTCTCAATGGCAGATATAAAATTGAATTGAACAACTCTAAGAGGAAGGATGGCCCCTGGGAAAAGAACAACACCTAACAAATACAAAACTGCAAGTTTAGGATACTCCAACCAAATGGAAAAGGATTACAATAGAAGAAGGCATCCCAGAGGATTCAAAAGAAAAACACAGTAAAGCATATTTGTAAATCTACCAATATAGGAGAACCCAAAAACAAAACACTGTGCTTTTTGTTGTGAACACACTTTTGCATGCATAAAATCTCACATATTAGCATGTAAGGAATTCAAACTCTTCAGATTATGATTATGGCAATGACTGATTGACAAAGATTACATCAATAACCAATTTTATATGTATGGATGCAACAATGCCAAAGAGCATGGTGAAGGGAAAACATAACAAATTAGTTTAATTTATACCTTCAAGATAGAACAATGGTAGAACAAATTTGGCACCACCATCTAAGAAAGCCAATCTGTTGTGAGTATCTTCCACCTCTGAAATAGGCAAGTGAAACTGTAACTTGTAAGCACCAAATATGAACACAATATACCTCCACATCACTTGGGAAAAGAAAAGGAAGTGTATTCAGATGCATGCTTACCACCCAGATAGGTGTGCAATGGAGCCAAGCAGGTGTTAAAAGTATATTCATCTGATGAAGCAGTGCCACTTTGGGTGTGCATGGAGAGCAAATAGCAAAGTTAGGATATTATTCAACAACTAATGTAATATAGCAGAAATTAAAATCACGCAACAAATTGACAAGCCACATGAAAAAACTATGAGGGCCAGTGGCATTTGACGCAAGAATTTGGTTTTCTAGTGAACATACTTCCTTTTCAAGAATTTTCACAAAACCCTTTTTGAAAAAAGATAAAAGATCTAAATTATTATCCAAAAAATTTCATTGGACCTGAAAATTTGAAATAAAAATAAAAATGGAAAAGAGTCAATTAACGAACCCAGTTATAATGCATAATGCAACATGTTTTCCTAATTTTAAACGGCAACAGTTAACTGGGAAATATTCAAATTAAGGCAGGTAAATTCATCTTAAAACAGGAAAGCGTAAAGACAGCATGTACAGAACATCTTGCTCCAAACTGCGCACAAACTCCCTTGGCAAACAAAATCATCAACACTAATTGCAATCAGAAAAATTATCTACCATCTAATAGTTATTTAATTCCTCGATCTTTGTCAGCAGTGAACAGGTGGTGATGAACTAAATTAGGTACCGAAAGCTCATTGTTATAACGATTATTTTAGGCTTCAATTATCGATCTTCAAGCAAGTGAAAACACGAATAAGTGTGAAAAAGAACCCTTCTATCACCATAAAACGATAAACAAATCGTCAATTCAATTTCACTGATACGACTTTCATAAGAAAGAAAAAGGGAAGAAGTCAAGGAATAGCTAATTACAACCTTTTTTAGTCTGAATTTCTTATCAATTATTGTTTCAATTCAAAATAACACTTCAGAAACGAGTGAGAAACTATAAATAAATAAATAAATATAAAGGCTCAAATAGGACGACCTGGAGCATCGAAACAGAAAGTTCAAAAACCCTAATTCCTAAATAAATAGCCAAAGCATGAAGTTGAAGTGCAAAGAGGTTAAAATATAAGAGAACAGAGAAATAGAAAAGGTGACTTACTCGGCGTCACGATCATCTTCCGATGAGTTGTCTTCGTCCACTTCTTCAACCTGTAATTCCTCGAATTCAAGCTCTCGAATCTGAGCGATCTGGTACCTCTCTGCCTCGAGAATTCCTTCGTCATCCATTTTATTGGAGTGGGTTTTCCTCTGGGTGTTTCTATCTGTTTTTGGGAAAGCACAAAAATGTGTATGCGCTTAGTATGTACTCGCCATTAAAGCTTCTCCGCGGCAAAATATCCAGAGAACTTGGTAGAATAACTTTGATTATCACGAACCGATTGAAGCTCAATTTGCCTGCCCAAAAGCATACATCATGATTTCACTGTAACTAAATTATCTTGATAGAATAACTAATTTGAACTAAAAATATTTATTTCGAAATATTTCATTGTAACTAAATTATTTCTTGTACTTTTATTAATTAATTAAAATTGAATTAATTAAAAAGTTAGAATCGAGTGTGTTTTTTCATTTGATGACAACATCTAACTCGACTGTTACCCGATGTTAGCAAATATGAATGATCAGTTTCATTTGGCCAAAGGTGTATTTTTGCTTCTAAAATTTTTCAAAAAAATATAACTTTACTCATAATGTTTCATTTATTAGATTTTTATCTTTCATATTTGACAAACGAGACATATATGCCACTATTGTCAATCAATATTAATTTTGATCAAACTTCGATTAATTGACTGATGAGGTATCAAAAATTGACACGTGACAGAAGCATATTTAACACATCATCTTCCACATAGTAAGGTTAAAAAAAAAAAAAAACCTTTTACTTCATCCACTCCATCTCTGGCTTTCTCTCTCCCTCCTCTCGATCCCTGACTTTTTCTCCATCATCTCCACCAATGTTTAATTAATAAAATCAATAGTTTATTGATAATCTCCACAAAATACCCAAGAATTACATACACGAGATTTGTCTAAACCAACACATATCATCTCGTAAGCCTTGCAACACTCTCTGAAAAGAATTGAGCTTGAAATCAGAGCCTTACTTAATTGCATCACCCCAAAACTCTAAATGTTCAATTCCTCTACAGCAATCCCAATCTTCTCGTTTTCGACTCTAGGACAATTTAATTGCTCCTGAATCCAATATCAGATTACAGGGTTTGAAAACTGCAGAAAAGAAGAGGTAAACCATAAAACAGGAGATTGAACCTATCAGTAGAAGCAGGAGAAGGACGCAATGATAGAGTTCCGAATCGATTTGCCTGCAGCCCATTGAGGTTGCAAAAACCCAGAAATGTATTTCCTTAATTTAGCTGCAGTCGCTATATTTTGTTGGATTAATAATAGGAATTAGGTGAGGATCAAAACAGAGGTCTTTGCTCCAAATGTTGCAACTATAAGAGCAGGAAGAAGCGATACGTTAATTGTGGCCACGTTTAAGTTTAAGATCTTTCATTTATGTAAGAAATGTAATGTTTATAATCCATCAAATATTTATAAAAGAAATGAATTGGCAGCTCCCTTCTAAACAATAGATTTACAAAATTTCATTTTTTTTTTCAAAAAAATGTAGAAATTAATTTTGAAAGAAAAAGGGCAAGAAAAGAATATATATAGCAAACATGTTTAGGGAATTTGCTCTTTTTGGCTTTCAATGGCAGGTTTATCACATCAGATTGCATTTCTTCTTCCTCTTCTCCCATCTCTCACCATTTTTTTTTCATTCTTTTAGGAAATATAAACAATGGCCAAACATATAGAATTCAGTGAAGAGAAGATTCGATCATTAATATCAAACAAATCAAGATGATGAATCTTGATTTTGATGTTTGGTTACTGTGTATTAATTGAACATTGATGGAGATGATGGAGAGAGAGCCACAGATCAAGAGGAGGGAGAGAGAGCTAAAGATGAAGTAAAAAGGTTTTTTTTTTTTTTCTTACTGTGTGGAAGATGACGTGTCCGATATATTTCTATCACGTGTCAAATTTTGATACTTCATCAGTTAATTAATGAGAGTTTGATCAAAATTGATAGTGATTGATGTTAATAAAATAAATTTCCTGTTTTTCAAATATAAAGAACAAAAATTTTTCAAATAAAATATTAGCGATAAAATTGTATTTTTTAAAAAATATTAGTAGTAAAATTGTACCTTTATCCGTCACATTTAATGTAGCTGAGGCATACTATATGAGAACCTTCAATTGCACGGTTAAGCTCCATCCAAACTCTTCTTTCTAAAATTTCTTTTTTAATCCTAAAAATTTATTAACATGAATTGTTAATTAACAATTTATTAATGAACACAATTACAAATTTTGACAAATAAATTAGATAATTAATTATTTCAAATGAAAATAATTTTTTAAAAACTCTTAAAAAAAGCAATATATATATATATATATATATATATATATATATATGGGCTAAGTTTGGATGATGTTTTAACTGAGCTATTATTTCGCGAGTTACTATCCAATGTAACTCTCCAGATTAATGCTAATTTCCACCAATTAACATGTTTAAATTGTTTTTCTGTCCTAAAACAGGCAAAATTATCAACATATCGAGTTATAATGAAAATAAGCAGTTGTTAAATATATTTATAAATAGACCTATCAAAACAGCCTAAATCTTTTGACATTATTCTTATTTTTATTTTTGGAAGATTCTTTTTCTTTTATTTAAACTTTTTTTTCCTCACTATAAATGAAATAATTACAAAAAACGAAAATATAAGAAGAATACATAATTTAAATGGATTTTAATATGGCCATCAATAAACTATTTGCATGTCATGGATGTATATATAGAGTTAATTTTATTTGTGATCACTAAAATTTGACAATTGTAACGTTATAGTCATTATAGTACGATTTGTAACGAAAAAATAACTAAAATTTTATTTTATAACAGAAAAGTTACAAAAATCCAAAAATTCAGAAATTAGCCACAAAAAAAAATAATTCAACTTTTATTTTAATTTATTATTTAATTAATTAATTTATTTAACGGTACAATTTGTATAATATCAATTTAATTACTTTTCGATTTGTATAATATCAATCTAACAAAAATAAAGGTTGAATTGTTTTTTTCTTATTATAAAATATAAATTTAATTATTTTTTCGTTATAGATCGTAGTATATTGATTATAACATTATAATAGTTAAATTTTAATAATCACATATAAAATTAATATGATCATTTACATGTCATGTCAAATAAATGTGAGTAAAAAGTTATAAATGATATAAATGGGTAATAAAAAAAGTCATAATAAACCATTTACATATTATACAAATAATTTACAAATCTGATCCAATTTGAATAAATTTTTGCATACAAATTGGCCAAAAATTTTTTACCACAATACAACCCCTATATTTAGTCCTTGTAATCATATGTTATTACGGATGTAAAAAGAGAGTTAGAATCAAATTAAAAAACATTGAAAAAAAAAGGATCGAGTAGAAAATAAACGAATCTTGTGGTTGTTAACTATGTCAACTCTATGATCGCATGGTCAACGGAATCAACGGCTGCAACTTGCTATTGCAATCGCTACCGTGCATTGTGACTACTGGTTAGCGATATTCAGAGGCTCCATACTTTCCATCGGATAAAATAAAACCTTTGAACAGAAATCGGCGGCCCGGAGGCGACTATAATGGGGCGTTCAGTTCTCTCTCAGTTTCTGCTTCTCTCCAACTCTCCTCCTCGCTTTGCGTCTTCTCTGTACTATCTCTATCTCTACCTCAACTCTGTCCATATTCAAATAGATGCCCTTTTTTCAAAATTAACTTTCTAGAGCCATCCCAAGCAGGTCGCTTATTGGATTTCGAAGAGAATATCTCCGAATGTCGGGATCTGTTCGACAGAATGCAAGATATAGAAGTAGTTTCCGTTGCCACTGCAGCGTCTCCCTTGCGCAACCCGCTGCTACGGAGAGTTCTTCGAGCTCTTTAAAGTAATTTACTCTATTTGGCAATGTATATCAAGTATTTCCGAATTATAGTAATTACTATCCTTTAGCAGCTGAAGTGAAGACTGTTATGTTCTATTATATAAATGATGATTATAGTTGAGAATGAGGTTTGGATGTTGTACCGTGAGAAATTGGTTTGAAATTGAATTTTTACATTTTTGTAAGTGACTTTTGATTCGGTGAATGATTTGATTTACAGGAAAAGGATAGTTTCTGGAGTCCAGCCTACTGGATCTATTCACCTCGGGAATTATCTTGGTGCTATAAAAAATTGGATAGCTCTTCAGGTTATCTTATGCTATTTCAGATTAAGCATTTGGACGTTGTTGAACTTATCCTCTATTAAGTCCACCAATTATTAATTGTTGTTCTTAGTATTATTGTTTTGGCTGATTTCTTCCTCAACACAAAGTAGTTTGATTAATAAACTTGCAAAAAGATAGCATTGGCCTTGTCCTTATCTAAATTGCTTTTTTCTTAGATGCTTTATTGATGTTATGCTGCTTTTTCAATTTTTGCAGAATACATATGAGACTCTTTTCTTCATCGTGGACCTCCATGCGGTACCTTGTCATAGATTTTCAATACTTTCATTAGTTAAATGATTTTCATTGTTAGATTTGATGTTAATCTGAGCGTTGTCAGCTGCATTAGTATGTATATGTACATGCTCTAATTACATTAAGTCATGCTATGAAGTTTCGACTTTATTTGTCAGCCTTGCAGTTTTTAAAGTGTGAACTTGCATTACTAAATGATTGAACAAGGTTGCCTGTGAACTTGCATTAATAAATGATTGAACAAGGTTGCCTGGGTCAAAATTGATCGCTGGGTGTCTTGTATTCTTACGCTGGTTGTGCTCAAATATACTTCTTGTTGAAAAGTAAGTTCAATGGCTTTCGATTTGATGCTATTGCCTCCTTTTTTATGCATTGGTGCATATATTTCCCTGGAAGCAAGCATTCAACTTAAGATGTAAACCAATGCTAGGTTTTCAAATTTAAGAGAGAACTTTTTTGTTAAACAAACTTCATGAGATGTCACATTCAATATCAATCTAAATTATTTTACACTGGGAAATATTTTGTGTGCGGACTCAGCAGTGCCCGGTGAAAATTTCACTCATACAGAGCATTCTGATAAGTAATCTGGTATTTTCATGTGCTTGTTTAAAGTGGTGTGACAAATGTCCCTTTCAATTGTACACAGACACGTTTGAGAATCTTTTGACTGAAAAATGATGAATATCCCGTGTTGAGGGAGTGAGCTGGATGAAAGTTCAAATCAGTTCTCTTCTTTATTTAATTATTCTTTCTGAAAAAAAAAAAAGAGTAGGCGGTGTATTTTCTTGTTTTTGTAACAACAATTCTGGCTAACTGAGTATCTGAATATTTTCTTCTAAACTTACAGATTACATTACCATATGATACACAACAATTATCTAGGGCTACAAGGGACACAGCAGCAATTTATTTGGCATGTGGTGTTGACACTTCCAAGGTTCTGCACAATGGTTGCTTGATGCTACTGCATCTTAGAATTATGCATTTACATGAGCTTTTGGTGTTGTCATACTTTTAGTTGTCTGATTTCTCTGGCTTCTATTTTCAGGCTTCTGTATTTGTGCAGTCTCATGTACGAGCTCATGTGGAACTAATGTGGCTTCTAAGCGCTGCCACACCAATTGGTTGGCTAAACAGAATGATTCAGTTCAAAGAGAAATCCCGCAAGGCGGTAAATCTATAGCTTATGACATTCAATGTTCAACCTCATGCTCCATTTTTCCCTCAAAATTAACGGCTAAATATTTTGACTTGTCTCTCTTGCTAATGATCTATTGATTTCTTGTAAATATGCTTTTTGGTTAAGGTTGTATTTTCTTCTATCAATTAAGGTTAATTTTATACATTGTTTTTGACCTCTGCAGGGGGATGAAAACGTTGGTGTTGCTCTTTTGACTTATCCCGTATTGATGGCTTCTGATATTCTTCTGTATCAGGTGGTTTTTCAAACATGCTTTTCTTAAGCTATTAGATTAATGTGTATCTTTTGGAAGTTCTTTAATATAAGACATAGATCTATATTCAATATCTTTATTGCATGTAAAAGCACAGATGGGGAGGGGAACATGGGGCAAAAACACCCTTGTCTTTCTATGGTATTACAAATGAAATATATAATTGTAATTACAAGTGTATTTACTTTATAATTAATCATCGAAGTACAATTAATTTTAATCATATTTCAGTTCCATCAGCATATCCTATCATCATCATGATCTTAACATTATCACATTTTATAATTCTAGTTCTTCTATTTAAGAAGGATTTAATTTATGTGTATTCTATTCCTATTCTAATGGATCAATGTTATGCACCTCCTAGTTATATAATTATTAAGTCTTGCGAACAAATAAGTGTTCAGCCTATTACTAGTTGTAACAATTAACGCTATAAAAAGTATTCAATTTGTAATTTCAGACTATTTAACCTGAATTATATTTAGAGATTAAATTTAAGATTAATGCTTGCATGTCATTAGAATATAACTTTATTCATTTATTATACGTAAAACTAAATACATAATTATATTGTTATATTAATTTTATAAAAACAAAAAACCATACTAGATTTTATGAATTATCAAGCAATTACAAAATGTAATTTTTGTTCACAAATACATATAAACAATCTACATTCATGAAGTAGTCATGTTAAATATAAATAGTGATTCCTAAAATAAATTGCGATCAGCTTGCAACACATGTGGGCTAGAAAATAGTAATTAATAATTGTTTTGGATGAGGAGGATGGACTTCCTAAATATTACAATCTTTTGAGGCAGTGCTAGTGGTTACCAAGCTGGTGTTCAGAGGCTGGGTTGCTTAGCTGAGTTTAGGGACAGTGGTTTTTTAAGCAATAACTACTAATTATTTAGTTACAACTTCTCATTGTCTACTTATTTTTGTTAATGAATCATAATAAAATGGTAATCAGATATGCATAATCCTTATAATTTGCAGCATGCCTCTGTAGTCTGACTTTGTCCCAGTTGGTGAGGATCAAAAGCAACATCTGGAATTGACTCGTGAGCTGGCTGAGCGTGTTAATTATTTATATGGAGGAAGAAAGTGGAAAAAGTTAGGAGGGTAAGAAGTAATAGATCTTTTTGAACATGATAGGCATTCCTTTGAAAAGGTTATATTCTAGTAGCTTGTCTCATTTTTGGCTGTTGCATTGAGATTTCTGGTATTTTGGATGGCAGACGAGGAGGTGCTATCTTTAAGGTGGATTCTTCTTGACATGTGGTTGATGCTTTTCACATGGATGACACAATAACTAGTGATAGAATTAACTATTTCCTTGATGCCATTCCTGTGCAGATTCCTGAGCCTCTTATACCATCAGCGGGAGCACGAGTTATGTCTCTCACTGATGGTCTTGCTAAGGTGATTAGCATGATAGTATTTAATTTATAAAAAAAATTTTGCAATCTTTGGTTTGCAAAGTTCAAAATATTTATTCATACCATTATTTAAGGCAATGAATCTGATTGGAAATCACAAAAGCTTTATAAATTTCCCACCTGTTATATCTCAACAGTCACAATTTTCCTTTCGATAATTTTCTTGACTCTTGTTTAGTTTGGGTCTTAGGCACTTGTTATACCTACTGACACTTTTGGAATCTAATTTTATATAGATGTCCAAGTCTGCGCCTTCCGAACAATCTCGTATCAATCTTCTTGACCCAAAGGATGTGAGTTTTCATAAGTTTCTTTTGTATGTATTTCATTTTGAGAATTCAATCATTTGAAAATAATTAACAATTTGTAAAGATAAATGCTACTTAATTTGACTGTTGCTTAATTTGAAGATTTCAAGTAACATTGGTGTCTGTCTGGTTTGGTAAAAATTTGCATGACAATCACGCTGAACTCAGTGTTTAAATGATAATTTACTTGGCCAATTCGTTGTAGTTTTAAAATTGATGCAAATCTCAAAGTATGCTTACATTATTCTCCCAGTTCTGAGTTCATTCCGTCTACTTGACTAGTTTAGATGGTATGTTTGATGGAAGGTAGGCTGTAATGTTCAAAGTTCATTGAAGTTTGGAGTTATGATTTGAAGGTCTTGTTTCAGTGTAATAATTATAGATAGATGAAAAGTGATGCTAAGGATCTTGAACACCTGGAGCCTTCCGTTCTTCTACTGAATAACTTAAGTTTTGCAGCAGTGTCTCTACAAATATATGCAGAAACTTACTGTTAATCTTGACAATGTTCAAAGTGTATTGGAATTTGGAAGTGTGTTCTGAAGGTCTTATTTCAGTGTAATGATGACAATAGATGAAAAGTAATGCCAAATTTATTAGACTAGATCTACTAAGGAGGATTAAAACCTTAAGCATTTTGTTCTTCTACTGAATAACTCAAGTCTGGGAGCTGGGTCTCCATACATATTTTCAAATACTTACTGTTAGTTATCAATAGAATCTGATTTTCAATTTCATTTTATTCCCATCCTTAAATTTGATTTGATTTGATTTGATTTTTGTCTTGTAGGTGATACTAAACAAGATAAAGCGATGCAAAACTGATTCATTTGCAGGGTTAATTCTTTACCTGGCATGCAAATTGAAAGAAATTTTAATGCTTTCTAATTTTTTCATTTGATGGATATTTCTAGTGAACAGTATCTTACAATATGTGTGCATTTCTCTTATTTCGCACAGCCTGGAATTTGATAACCCTGAAAGACCTGAATGCAACAATCTTCTTTCAGTTTATCAACTTATCTCAGGCAAGACAAAAGAGGTGATGCAATTCATGTCAAGTTAACTTCAGTTTGGGAGCCTGAATTATGATACTATTTTATCATCTTTGAAATTTTCCAGTGGTAACTTTTCCTCCTTGCAGGAAGTTGTGCAAGAATGTGAAGATATGAATTGGGGAACGTTCAAAACACTTCTGACAGATGCCTTAATTGATCATCTATATCCCATCCAGGTTCTACCTCTGGAGTTATATTTCACTAAGCAAGGTCAACCACATGCACCTTTTTATAAAATTACGAATTTGCATTACTTATGTGGTGTCCCAATCATCTTTTCATTTCCAGGTTCGTTATGGGGAAATAATATCTGATCCAGGTTATTTGGATGGAGTACTGAAGGAAGGTGCCGCTAAAGCTTCAAAAATAGCAGATGCCACTCTGAGTAATGTTTACCAGGCAATGGGATTTTTGCGGAGATGAGCAGAATAAATGCTTGGGGAAGAATTTGTGTGAAAAGATCTGTAAGACAACCTTGAAGTTAACTTTTGGAGGATCTATCATTGCCCACAATTATTTAGAGTAGATCTATGAGCATATATTTGGTGAGTGAGGGATTATTTATTAGAAATGCCCCTTGTATATATATATATATATATATATATATATATATATATATATATATATATATATATATATATATATATATATTTTGATGGAGCTGTCTATCATTGAGACATGTGCAATTTTGTTCCCAGTTGATTTTTTTAATTTGGTAACATTATACGATATACTTTCTATACACTACATATTAAGTTATTGATATGGTGGTAATGTAATGTTATTTCTTAACTTACTGTTTGGTATTTAATTCAACCGATTGCTTGGTGAAAATTAGCTTCAATATTTGTTTGGTGTTTTGGTGTATATCTTGGGTAACACCCAGCCTCAGTATCATTAGAATCCTTCTACTAATAATTAAGAAGGAAAATTTAACTTGATTATTTAGAGGTGCCGATAAGATTGTGATCAAGTGGATTCTTGTTGAGTAATTAAGTATGCCCTATAACTCATCTTACTTTTAAATTTTTGCATTTGTTTTGGAACAGTATGGTTGTACACATGAGCGTTAAATGCCAAAAAAAAAGAAATACATGACCCGTTGTATTTTGACACATTAGATCTTCAATTTGGTTTTGATTATTGGCTCTGATTTTGTTTTGTGTTGTATTTGTCAGATGACATGTGCAGGTTTTCATTTCACAAATCATCATTGGGCAACTATAGAAACTGTATGTTTGGATTATTCTTTCTTTAAGTTTCATTTTATTAGAAGCTGAACTTGATATTTCATGTAGCATATATCCTGTTTCTGGTGGAATTATCATCAGCATAGGAGAATGATGGAGAGAAAGAATATTGATCCTCCAATCAAAGGGCAAAACATAGACTATATTCTCGTCCCATTCTATCCACTCACAGCTCTCGTCCTTTTTGCAAAGGAGGAGAGGTGACCACCCATGGAGAGAGACAGAAATGTCGATGATATTGCAAAACCTCTTCTCTCTCTTGGGTGGGTGGCAAGGGAATAAAGGGAACATGGTTTGCTCCTCTCCAACTCTTCTTGCTCTAGTGTTTTAGTCTAGAACTGCGAAAAAAAAAAACCAACAGAACCACTGCCTACATACATATATGTGACTATCTTTATTGAGTGTTTTTGGGATTGCCTTTTGTTATTAGTCAATATGAAGACATACTGATTTCTAATATTAAGGGTTAGTAACTTAATATGACGTAATTATAATGATAATGTGAAAAAAGTATGGCCATTACTTGTATGGGATGTGCCACAACTCATTCTCTGAATGTTTTTTTTTTCAATTATCCCTTATACAGTTATACTTGCAGTTTTTTTCCTTGCTAGCCCCTGGTAAAGTGAGGTGAAGTTGATATAGAGTATCAGCTGCACGCCAATATTTAAAGGGGGCGCTAAATAGAACTAAAAGGGCAAGTACTAGCGACAATTTAATCAAAAATTGAGTGCAAGAGACTAAAATGAAAAAATTTAGACAAGTACGGAGGACTACATTTAAGTCTTTTATTTGTTTGCAGTCATAGAGTTCTTAGTGTTGTGATTGGTATGGAGCTGTTCTTGGCTGAAGTACCATAACAAAGATGTGGATCATCAAGATTATTAAATTGCTTTTAGTAAAACTTCATAACATGTTTTGGTTGTGTTAGCGGACTGATAATTATAAAATTTGCTCTGCTGGGGTACATTACTGTTGCTCGTAATATGGATATGTTAAGAAAAAGAAAAGTAACTTTTCTATGTAAACGTGCATTCCATTTGTGAGCCACACGACAATGTAGCTTTCTATGTTTTGGCGTTGGAAATGTGCAACCTTTTCATTATTAGTAAGGGGGCAAAAAGAAAGAAAGATGCCTATAATTTCGTTGGATTCGTATGGTGTGTTAACACATGTGGCAACCTGGAAACCAATGTTAACCAAAGCTGAAGATACTTGAGGAATTTTCTCTGCTCGTTGCAGGTTCATTGGACAATTCCATGAACTCATGCTCTCTGTGGACCGTGTGTGCTATTATTGGGCTCTTGTCTGTCTGTCACATGCCGGCAGGTGCTTGTTAAAAGTGGAAAAACAACAAAAAAGAAAGAAAGAAAACCTTATAGCCAATCATTCCATTATATTTGATCTTTAAATACATGCTGTTATTTTATGTTCTTGAACTTTTTAACCGAGTAGTAGTTTGGTGTGGTATGTATCAAATCACATTAATTTAATATAAAGGTAAAAAAATTTAATTAACATATTCTTAATAAAAGGAAATATTTAATTTTAATTTGAACTTTTTGCAATTTTTTTTCTAAAGAGGTTCTTTTTCTGCTGAGCATTCATTCAATACATTATAATTTATACCCTTTTTTTTTTTTGCTAAGCGTTCATTCAATACATTATATTGTATACGGATTCCTACAATTTAATTTTAAATATTTTTTTATCTTTATTTATACATCAACTTCAAATTGGATGGTGTATATTGTAAGATTCAACATTCCAAATGTACGCAAACATCATCCTTTTTTACCTTTAAAGAGAAAACATTCTTAAATAAATTCTATGCGTTCATAAATTCTTTCTCTTTATATACTAAAGAACATTTAAGTGGTATGACAGTGCAATGCAAATTCAAGTAGAGCTGCAATATATATAATATAACCTTTTTTATTATCTAAAAGAGGTATAATATCTATAAACCCTATTAAAAGAAATTAAACTCGAATTCTTTTATTTATTTAATCAAAATGACGGCAATTGAATCAATTCCTGGTGGCTGAAGCAACAATGAAATGTAAATTTTTAGAATTTTTATTTTTTTTATTTTAAGTTAAGTCCATTTTTTATTACTGAACTTTTTAAATTGCTTATGAAATGCCATTAAACTTTTTTATTTTTGGGTTATTTTTTCCATAAAAGGTAAAAAAAAGCCATTGTCTTTTAAGTGAATCGATCACATAATATCGCGTATTTTACACTTTAGGTGTAAAATATATTTATTTTGATAAGTTTAATGGCAAAAATTATCGATTTTAAAAATTATAGCGGTAAAATCTCTCTTTTTTGAAATTTTAATGGCAAAAATAATTCAAAAGAAAATTTAATGGCATTTTATAACCAATTTAAAGAATTTTATGGAAAAAAGTTGAACTTCAACCCTTTTATTTTTGCAAGAGGACCGATTGCTCATAAAAACTCAAAAGTTAGGTAAAGGGAGGGGATTTGTAACACACTGAATCTGACGTGGAATAGAATTAACCTTTACATCAAATCCTCATGGATTCGAAGTGCCAAGTTTCAGGTTCTTCTTATTGCAGATATCTATCATTAATGACTGCTGACAAGATTCCAATCATTTAATAAAAAATAATTCAGTGAATTTTTATTTTTGAGTAAGGAAAATTTTGATGGTTAAATTAGTGTGAAAAAAATAGCTAGAAGGAAATTTTAGTATAGGAAAGCTTAGGGAGAGTGTACTTATAGTAGAATTGATAGTCTTTATACCATACTTAATTCTACTGTATTACTATTAATAACAGGTAATAGCAAACAACGATTTGTAATTAAAAGAGTAACAATCACTCAGTTATGACAGACTTAATTTTGAATGTTAGTATTGATGTTTAGGTTGGAAATCGAGCTATAATTAACAGAGTAACAATCACTCAGTTATGACAGACTCTTGAATATTACTACTAGTAATGTTTAGGTAGGAAGTCGAGCTATGATGGAGTTTAAGAAGTTCTAATTACGTAGAAAATAAGATCTTTTATCACCAAACAATTTTAATAATTAATTTTATCATTCATCATGTGAAATTCTTATTTAGTAAGAGAGATATTGATTGTTTTTATCATCATCATCATCATCATCATCATCATCATCATCATTATTATTATTATTATTATGAAATAGAACATTGATCATCTGCTTCAAAACTAATTAAATGATTAATTAGAAACTTAAGATGTGGTTGTAACTTGAAAGATCAACATTTTTGTATAGAAAATACACACAGGCAATGTTTGGTATAAAAGACTGTAATATAATGTAATGGGTAATGTTGCTTTGTTTGTTAACTCAAATTTTTTATAATGTATTGTAATTATAAATAAATATGTAATTCTTAATATATCAATAAATGTATTTCTTAATCTATAATATTTTATGATATTTTTCAATATATTCCTCTCTTTTAAGTTAAATTTTATTCTCTCAAATTTAGTAGAATTATCATTTTATATGAGATTACATTTTTAATATAATTTTTTTTAAACATTATGCTTTATCAAGTTTGGAATTTTGTATATTTACAATATAATAAATATACAAACATATAAAATAATTATAAAAAATAAAATAAAATAATCATATAAAAATTAGTTGTTAATTAATAATACAATTGCATCACAATACATATATATAAATTAACCAAATATAAAAATATATTAGTATTTATATTATATTACTAATATACAACCAGATAAAATAATACAATTATAATTTTATTTCTTTTCATTACATTTTTTTTAGTTTATTAGATTATTCATTACATTGTAATTGATTATATCATGCAAAAATATCATAAATTATAGAAAATTAGATAATGTAGAAGGGAAGGTTTTGATTTAATGATTCGAAAATGGATGGTGGAGAGGGGAATAAAGATTTGAGAACAAGAAAACAGCAAAAGTAAGAAACACATAAACTATCACACGTGGCCCAATGGCATCACTCTTAGTAGCATTGCATGCAACTATAGAAGCTTGACTTTTTGGCTATGAAAGAAGAGAATGCCACGCGTCCATCTTGATATTTCTGTAAGCCTTTCCAATCATTTTTCTCTCTCCATGGCCACACTATATATACGCACACATACATAGCAGAGATTGGGGTGAGCTAAAATTCAGAGCAGACATTGTTAGTTAAAAGCTTCAGGCAATCCTTAATTTTTACAGTTAGCAATGGACAGAAAGCATCTGCGTCACCAAATTGCCTACATCAGGAAGTCCCTCTTTGACCAGGTAATAAATCCCCTATTTTATGCAATATTGTATAGATAAAATCCCACATCGAATAATACTTAAAAAGGATAAAACGAGTTTAGTGAACTCATTTTTACCAATTGATGTGCTTTAATACAGTAATAATGGTAAAACTTTAATTTATGAGTGAAGGCGGGATTTGAATTTTATCAATGAAGTTAATTATTATTATTATTATTATTTACATTTACATTTCAGTGTCAAAACTCTAAATTATTAGGAAGAAATGAAAGGAGAGAAAGAAAGGCTTCATTGACATTTTGAATCTTTTTAAAGAGTTGAAAATTACACTTTTTTTTTGGGGAGGAATATTCATATTCATACATTACTCAAATAATTTATTGATAAAGATAATAGAAGAAAAAATTTGAAACCAGTGAATTGATGCTCTTGCGGCTGCTCATTAAAGCAAGAAAACGACATAAAATAGACTATATACAAAGTTTTATTTTATTTTATTTTATTTTTTTTCAAAAAATTAATATATCAAAATCAAAATTATGTAAAATAAAATTTTATGCAAAATTTGGTGATTAAAAGTGATGGGTTGTTGCAGGAGTACCTTGATGACCAATTTGTGCAACTTGAGGAATTGCAAGATGATGCAAACCCTAATTTTGTCGAGGAAATTGTGGCGTCTTTTTATAATGATTCAGCTAGATTAATCCACAACATAGACCAGGCACTGTAAGTAGTTAATACCCATTTATAAGTTTTTTTAATATTCATTGTTCATATTAGATATAATATACACATTTGGAAAATAATAAAATTATTTTTGTAAAATTTAGGAATATAACATATGTTAACCGTATTTTTTGTCCAACAATCTGCAGTTAGTAGTAACTTTTGATAATTTTACGAACCTCCTTAATTTTAATGAATAAATAATTATTCAGATTCATGTGACAGTCACTATATTTTACTTTTGCTGATAATAAGTTTTGTACGCAGAGCCCACAGGCCTGTTGATTTTGACAGGCTGGATAATTACATGCACCAATTTAAAGGAAGCAGCTCCAGGTAAGCTTCCTTTTTTTTAAAAAAAAAAAAAAGAAAATAATAAAAAACATGTATATCCGAAACAGTTAATTAATAAATTAAATAAAAGAAGAATATGGCATCTTGCAATTTAGTTAAGTTTTAATTTGCTTGCAGCATTGGAGCTAAAAAGGTGAAGATGGAATGCACAGAATTTATGGAATATTGCAGTGCAAGAAATATTGATGGGTATTTCTATTTCCCTTTTCTCTTTATAGGCATATTTAAACTGTTTCACCAATATTTTTTTTCCTTTTAAAATAAAGTATTACAAAATTATTAATCCGAATAATCTAATTTGTGCTGAATAAAGCCATAAAAGAGGTAAAGTATTCTATTTCTAATATTAATTAGGAATGTTCTAGAAGAATTTGGTATAAAGAAAATTTAATATAAAATTTTGAAGTTTTTTTCTTTCCATTTTCAGATGCATAAGAACCTTTCAACAGCTCAAACAAGAGCATGCTACTTTGAGGAGAAAAATCGAAACTTATTTTCAGGTCATTTCTTTTTAGTATCACTATAAATAATTCAAAACATTTAAAATTTCTTTTGATTTATTGGCATGTTTATGCATTTTAATTCTCTCATTTTTTCCAATGATATTTCAGTTGGTAAAACAAGCTGGACAAGCTAAGGTTGCTTGAAGTGGCAACCCATAAATTTAGATAACTTATATATATATATAGACTGGGCTATGGCCTCTTATCTTAATTTGTTGCCCTTGTAATCCTAATTTTATCATAAATGAAATATTACCCTTTTCACAGAAAAAAAAAGGTGTATAGCAACGATGCATGTATTTTGATATGCACAAGGAATCAAAGCAATTTCTAGACTTTTTTTCCTTTCACTGTATAATATACAGAAACTGCTTTATTCTTTAAAAAGTTACACGTAGAAATACAGAGAGATGATAAAAAAAGAATTCTGTGTCAGAGTTTGTATTCCTTTAGCATAAGAATCCATGGCTTCAATTTCTATAAAGAAATAATTCAGAGTCTAAAACAAGTCAAACTCGAAATATCCCACTAGGAGTTTTGGATAGAATTTCAACTTAAAATAATGTCACAAGTGGCATTATTTTATAAAGTTTTCATTCAAAATCAGTATATATTGGCCAGTTGAACTTGAAATGCCGTCAGCTATTGGCTATTCCGGTACGGTAGATGAAAAAAAATCTTTTATCTTCAATACCATAAAAAATATTCATACGATTTTCTAATTTTATTTATTTTAACACTTGCAACTTTAGAAAATGATGATAATTTTTTTTCGTTTATATGTAATTTTGTATCTTTTAAAATTGATCTCCTGTTCTTCGTTTTTCTTATTATTGCATGTAAAATTCTTTTTCTAAATATTTAGCCGACTTTAAGAAATGAATATATAAAAATGGTGAAAATAAATAATGAAAGCGAATGTATTAGTTTTATCATTATTTGAACTATAACTTATTGTAGTGGACTTATTCTTTTAAACATTATTATGATGTTGATAAAAATATCTTTTTTATAGCTCTTAGTATCTGGGAAATATATTATAAAAATTTTAATATAAAGTATATTAAAATTTTTATTTAAAATAATTTTATTTTTAACCGTTGCAGAGTCGATAATACTATATCTTAAAAAACAAAAGTCGATAATACTACAGTTAAATTTTTAAACTGTAAATTTCTATTTCTATCGATTGTTTGTCTCTTATGGTTTTGAAAATCATGTTTGAAGCAGTCCCATATGAAATAGATATTTGTATCTCAGAACAAAAGAAATAGTACAATTACAAGGGATGGCTAAGGTGCCCGTCACTAAAAACCTGGAGTAAAGGTTGTTAACTTTTAGTGACGAAACGCTTGCACAGTTAAGTGACAAACACATGCGGCTCAATTTCTGGCGACGGACACACATTTGCTGTATTTGAGACGTGGAGCCGTCGATATTCAGTATTGCCCACGTCGAGTCTTGCTTATTCCGGCGTTTTAAAGCATGTTTTGTTTTTGAAATTAATAATAAAAGATATAATGCTGTTCTTTTTAATGTAAATAAATAAATTATTGCAAATTTTATATGTGGTTTATTTTCAATTGATTTTTTCTTTTTCTAAAATAAATAATAAATAAGCAAAATTTATTTTTTTGCTCTTAAACTTTTCGAAATAGACATACTATAATCTTAAATTTTTTTTAGTCATTTTATACCACTAAATTTCCTAGAATAAGAGTGAGAGAATGCTCTTTTTGAATTGATTATAAAATGCCATATAATTATCAAAAAATATTTTATAGGTTGTTTCATTTTCAAAAGTATACAAATAAAATAACTCAATTTGATACGGCATAAAATTAAAAAAAAAAAAGGAGAACCGAAGGTACAGTATGTCATTTTCGAAAAATTTCGGGGTGAAAATGATGCATATAAAAAATTGTGTATAAAATTAATCGAAAATTTCATAAATATGGGTTTGTAAGCCCAATGGCGTAGTATCATGGATATTCATAGCAAAATTGGGCCAATTTGGGTTTTTATTACAACAGGATTTATCCATTCCAACGCACCATTGCCTACCGACAATCTATTCCTTACTTTGCATTTTTTATCCACAGTTTATATATTCTATCACTCATTTTAAGAGGTTTCTTGAACACTATACATTTTGAAAATTGTAAATAACAAAATATACTCAATGTAAACTCCTTTAAAGGTTGAACAGTTTTTCTCTATGTATTTTTTCTTTATAGGCTAAAGGTTCAAATCGCTTTCTAAAATTTTACAAAAAGTGTAATTTAAACTTTAAAATTTTATTTGGTATAATATCATATTTAATATTTTAAAATTGAGATAACTTGACCCCTAAAATAACGGCTGATGTTAAAAATTTTTGACATATATTGCTAAAAAATTAGACACGTATTATTTTAGATATCAAATTACTTCGATTTTCAAATTTTAAAAGTAATATTGTATCAAATTAAATTTTAAAAAATTTTAGATTTTATCAAAATGCAAGGACCGATTTGCACCTTCGGCCATCTTTCTAAAATACTAATTTAAACTTCTAAGTATTTAAATTTGAGTTTATTGGCGAACTCACCCTTTTTTTTTGGGATAATACATATATTTCCTCCTAAATTGTCATCATTTATCATATTTTCTTTCTGAATTAATTGTATGTTATATTACCCTCTTAAACTTGTTGAAAATATCAGATTAGCCACTCAAATTTATTTGAAATGTAAAAAATACACCGTATACTATTGAAAATATTAAATTACCCTCCTAAAAATTGTTAAAAATATCAAATTATCCCCTTATTACTGTTTGACCCATGTTTTCCATGTGTTTTTTTGTGACATTTTCAATAAGTTGAGGATGATAATTCGATATACAATTAATTTAGAGAAAAAATATGATAAATAATAATAGTTTAGAGGAAAATTTATATATTAACCATTTTCTTTTCTATCTACAAGTACTGATTTGACTCATGTAAAATTATCATACCTAAATTGGATCGGACATCCTCCAATCAGGCATTCTCTCTTTTTTCATTTCTAAAACTATCAATGATTTATCATTCAATTGATACACGATGAAAGCAGTTTAAATAATAATAATAATAATAATAATAATAATAATAATAATAATAATAATAATAATATTCTAGATCTATATTCGTAGAAATAGACTTGTTATTGTTATCTTGTAATTAATTAAAATTGATCGCAATCTATTTTTTTTTTCTTATTATGCAAATTTGTCATCTTCAATTTGGAACTTGGGCTCTTCTCAAGTTAATAAAAAATAAATTATATATATATTTTTTAACATACCATTTCATTATTTGCCAAATCCATGAATAAATTTTGGGGGAGAGTGACACATGTAAGATTCTTTAATTAGAATAGATGTAAGTGCATGTGAAACGCTCTAATTTGGTTTACTTATGATGAGAAATAATAGGCTCCAAATCACATCGATCATAACTATATAATTAGTACAATCAACAATAAAACTAAAAGTAAATCATATCAAGACTCTCAATTACCAATTTAGTACAATCAACATGATCAAGAATTTGGTGGTTATGATTTGTTATAATTAGAAAATTATCCTTTTTCTTACTTAATTATATTTCACAAGCATTTTATTAATTAAACCATTGGGGAGCCTTATTATTCATCTGTACAAGTACTAGAAAATCTGAACCATATTATTATCATTAACAAGAGGCACACTATCATTAGCGACCTTTAATTGTTTTTATTATTAAGTTAAACTATAATTAAAGCCACCAAGTTAATGAAGCATGCTGATATAGATATGATTGAATTAAGATTGGCCGGTTGGTTAGCAGACAAATTGGTAATGATAAAAACAAACAATAAGTGAAGAAAATAATTAGAAAAAGGGAATAAAAGCAAAAAGGCCCAAAAGAGCAAACCCTAAAAGTAAAATTGGAGAATTATAAATGCCACTTTCTATCATATCATAATAAGTGGGATGTAGGGGTCCGCCACTAATGTCTGTGTAAAAGTATTTGCGATGCTAATGATGAAGAGGACGACCTAGTTCAATTTTTTTTTTTTTCAATATTCATTGAACAAGTCCATTGCTTCATTTGATAACAACAATTAAAAGATATATTAAGATATGAATCTATTTTCTTTTCATTACGAATGTTAATTCGAATTTTAAATATAAAATATTTTTAAATATTAAAAGATAGCTTTTTACTTTGTTTTTAGATCTATTCGAAGTTAGATAAATTTTTTTTTTTCAGACTATTAGAGATATATACCGCTTAATTATAATCATGTCATTAGAATAAGTTGAACTTAATATTTTTTTTTTATTTTTTATTGAGTGTTAACTATCAAACAAATTTCCGGTATTTAATTAGGCTGACTTTTTAATGTCCTCCCCACCCATCCCATAATATCCGGATTGCAAATGCATGCTTGAAAATGATAAGTGTTATCAACGATTTTATTTTATTTTTTCTTGAAAAAAAGAACATATAATGGTTCCTTCACTAGATGATTCCATGCTTGTGTAAACGCATTTCTCTTAAACCAACAAATTAGTCGATGCAAAGTGGATCTCAATCTCAAAAACTCATGCTTAATTGCTAGTTGCCTTAACACTTAATAATTAGATAAAAGCAATAAGTTCTAATTTAGTAGAATGGAATAGTGAACATTATGGTAGGAATTGATAAGTGGAAATGCATAAATAAGGCAATGAATGTCTAGAGGCATTATAGTAGGAAGCAGGCAAGTGGGTTACTTGGTGGTGGTGGACCATTAATGGTGAGTTGAAATTAAGTCTTCCCCAAAAGACTCAACTAAGTCAATAGCTGCCATACACGTTTGTTATACTTCTTTCAATCAACCTTCTCAAAGTCAAACCTAATTTTAGAGTCTCGACTATGGTTTTTGTAGGGAGAATAATGATGTTTGCAATTTAAATCAGTTAAAAATAAAGTATATTTTTTAAATCGCAAATTCTATATAGATACTAAATTAATTAAATTGATATTTAAATTAATGTAATACGGTTAACCCTGTTATTAACTTTAGGCCAACTCAATTTTATGTTTACAATCCCTTTCTTTAACTCTATAGTTTTCCATTCTTATAAATTATATTAATAATATTCACATTATTATCTTAGACCCAATGTATTCCCGGGTCAAGGTGCAAGACAAATCTAATCTCTATCCAGCCACTCCCTTGAGCAATTCGATCAGACTAAGAGGAATACGGTGAAAACGCCACCGTCATATCATTTGACTGAATTGGCCAGCCTGACAAAGTTTCTTCCTATCATATTATTTGACAAGAGCAACATACTTATCACAGTTGGTACATCTATCCTGTCGGACTATCTATAAGTAATCAAATCAAATGTCTCGATATTTGATGCCAAAATCCACTATAAATAGCTTACAGTACTAAAACTCATGGTATTACACTTTTAAAACTTTTTTTCTAAGTCTTTTACTAACTTAAAGTTCGGAATACTAACACTCGGACCGACCGGACTAATTTTCTTACAGGTTTTAGATGGTTCACAGCTCAACCGGCTTACACATACTTTGTACTCTAAATATTTTCAGAATTATCACGCATAATGAAAGAAGATTTATCATTTTCATTAGTTATTTAAAGAGATTTTTTGTTTTTACCTTTAGCATCAAAATTTAAAACCTGTAATACAATTTTGCATTTTTGTATCATTAGTTATTTTCTATTAAAGCCAATTAAGCTATAAATAGCTTAACCCAATGTTAATCGATCCCTCAACTTAATCAAGCTTGAATTTTAATAAGTATACCAGCTTTTTTGTCTACATAAAAAAATTTGTTGTATTTTCTGTATTTTAGAGAATTCCACGTCTGATCAGTACATGATAAATTACAAAAACTTGGATTAATGATGTTATATTATGTCCCAATTATTAAACCCAATAGTTATAAAAGTTATTTTTTGTCATTACATTTTTTGAAATGGTTAAAAAATTTCACTGATTTTCTTTTTTATTATCTGACTATAATTCAAAAAAAAAAACAATTAATAGACTATAAAAAGGACAACCTTAGGATCAAGACAACTACTCGTTCAGGAAAAATAACTAACAATTGGTTGATGTTGTCTTGGACATGTGTGATATCTAAGTATATTTTGTCATAGTAACCACAAATCCCATGTATTTTTTTTTTCTCTGAAACTACAAATCCCATGCATTTAATATCTCTATTTAACTTTTGTAGTGTGATTAGGAGTCCGACACTCTATACTACCTTGCTTCTCTATACTTAGACCTCCTTTTCAACTTTTGAGAAATATATTTGAAAACCCACTTCCTTAAATATTCATATTCCCACTAACTTATTGCCATATATCACATGCTGTTTCTCTTTCAATCTTGAAATTCTTGTAAGCCAGTAAAATTCAATTTCTTGGGAAAATTTTCATAGCTTCTGGGGTTGATTTTCTTTAGATATGGAGGAATATAAGAAGATTTTCAAGCTGGGAATTGAGGGAGAAGAGTGGCATAAAGGCCATAAATTATCAGAAGACAAGAAGCTAGAGCTCAGGCTTGGTCCTCCTGGAGAACTTATTGGTTTCAAGAACATTAATGGAGGCAAAGGAGCTGTCCATGATCAAGAAATTAGAATTCTTGAAGAAGGAAATTGGTTCAGTAACAATAAAAATAATGAAAAACAATGCCAGAAGGAGATTATTCCTCAGCCATTAATTAATAATAACTCTTCTTCTTCATATCTTCAATGTTCAAGATCAGTTGTAGATTTAGGTAAGAAGTCTTGTTCTGGTGCTGTGAATGCTTCATTTCCTACAAATGCCACGGCTGGGACCAGTGGCCATCATAAAAGGTTTTATTTCTTCTTCTTTTTTTATTTTTTTTCTTTTGATAGAAATTAATCATGATCTTTTTGTTGAAATCTTGCTTTCTGATTAATTCATATCAAACAAACCAGATAAACGACACTTTCTTATCCTTTTCTTTATCTCTAATTCACGGATTAAAAAGAGAGTACTATATAGCCAAAAATGAAATAGCATAAATCTGCAATTATTAATTGATTTTCTATATTATAAACTCTATTTCCAAAGGATGGTATATTAAATATCATATGGTTAAGATTATAAAATCATGAACATTCACAATGTTGCAGAAGAGAATTCTATCTCGAAAATTTAAGCGAAATATTTGATAGAATAAAACTGTTCTGTTTAGATATCAATCATTTTTTATTCTAAACCGAGCAACTGTAATTGATAATTTTGGGCCAGCTAACTCCAAGATGGTTAATTCATAATAATTATCAAGCACAACTCTCTAGATTATGTATGCTGATTTACAATAATTGAAATGTTTTAAATTGTTTATTTGTCCTGAAACAAGCAGAGTGGCAGCAGCCCCAGTAGTTGGGTGGCCTCCAATTAGATCATTCAGGAAAAATATTGGCAGTTGCAGCAACTCAAAGCAAGAACCTGATAATCTACAAAATAAAACTTCAACAGAAGGGTGCCCTGGAAAAAAACCTGACAGCTTCAGGAATGATTTTTTTGTGAAAATAAACATGGAAGGTGTCCCCATTGGAAGAAAAATTAACCTCAATGCTTATGATAGTTACGTGAAACTCTCCGTTGCCATTGAAGAGCTCTTCAGGGGCCTGCTTGCAGGTTACACTTGATTGAATTTCATCCTTTCACAGTAAAACTATCATAATGAAATTAAAAGTGGTTTCTTATAATTTAATTAATTTTCAGCTCAAAGAGAAACTTGGGCTGCTATGGATACAAACAAGTGTGATGAAACAAAAGGGGAATATACTCTTGTCTATGAAGACAGTGAAGGTGATAGGATACTTGTTGGAGATGTCCCTTGGCAGTAAGTGAATTTGTGCTCTTTAATTAATTCTTTTAATTATTTCTTAATATTATCAAATAATTAAATTGTGGAGTTTTGTTTCAGTATGTTCGTGTCTACAGCAAAGAGGCTGCGGGTGCTAAAAAGCTCTGAACTTTCTTCACCATGACGTGAGTTAGCTTTTTGCTGTACAGCCGATAACTATCTACTGATTAATAATTTATTTAATTATATTAATTTTATGAGCTTGAGATTCACAGTAAATTAATAATGGATATTAATTTGGTGATTTTGATCAGTTCCAGTTGGCAGCAGTGAGCAAGATAAGACACCACTTAACTTACATAGTGGAAACTGGAAGATGATTTTGTTTTTTTCAAGTGGAGAATAATGTCCATATGGACTGCAATATATCCATAGCATAAAAACTTGGCTTTGTAATTAAACTTTGCACTTCTTTTCTTTCTTTTTTTTTTTTTTAAAGAAAATAAAACAGTTTCTTAATTTGTTGGGTTGATTTTCTTCAACTTCTTTCCAATTTCAATGCTTGGGGATTTTTGTAAAATAAGTATGTTTTGATGAATTTTAAGATGTATATATATCTTTTTCTATTTCAGTTTCAATTTATTTTCTGTTCTTATAGGAAATATTATTGATAATTTATTTTTTTTGTTTGCTTTCATTTTATTATGTACAATATTCATAAATTAATCTAAAATATGCACATGAAATTAAAAATATAAATGCAAAAATTTCAATAGCATACCATATTTTTTATTATTATGGACTCGTTCATCTTATATTCACGTGACAAACCAATGTTGAAATGATTTTTTTGTTCACAATTATAAAATTTAATACTCTTTTTATTTCATTTTAAAAGATAATTTTTTATTTTTTATGAAAATTAAGAAAATAATTAGAATACATTAATTTCATACAAAAAATATAGTAATGAACAAAAATATATTTTTATATTTTCAATAATTTCATTTAATTCTAATTAAAAGTAGAAATTGATAAAATAAAGAAATATTTAATAAAATGTATAATAAATATGTGTATATATGTAAATTTATTTTTTAAATTTAAAAAAATATTTAAAATAAAATAAAAAAATATTTTATAATAAAACGAAGGAAATAACTTTTAATAGTAATGGTAATAAGTCAATGGCATTGGGTAATTAAGGAGTAAAAACTCACATACAGTGAATGATTTCCATAAATAATGATAATAATAAATCAAACAATCATAATCAAACTTTATGGTGAGTTGACTGATAAAAATAAAAAGTGTAAGTGGGTGGAGCATAAGTACAATGCCCTCAGTTATTTTGCCTCTTAGTTTGTAAGTTAATCGTAGAGAGGACAATCAATCATTCATTACCTTTAAGTCTTTTCTTCCTCTGATCTTTTCAGTTTCAGGGGAATTGCAAATAGCACCAATTTTTACGGGACAATTTTTTAAATAATGTAATTTAAATAAATAATTATTCAATTGAGGTGAATGAAAAAATTTTATCAAAAAGGGATTGTTGGGATACGCGAAGGGAATAAAATGTTTGTTCCATCTGAAATCGCTGGTGGGGCCAGCGGTTTCACGTCTGAAACCGTTGGTCCCACCAACGATTTCAGGCGGGACAGAATTTTGTCCCCCACGTGTTGTTTCCTTGTCTGTCTCCTCGAATTCCGTGCCAGTTAAAATTATTTTAAGGGCAAATGCATGCCTATTTTCGTCACCGATGATAGACTAAAAAAATGTTTTAAATTATTTGTTTTAGCACACGTAACTTTCAATTTTTTTCAAATGGGAGAAGAGGACCCACTGCAATTTTTTTATAATCATTAATGGAGCCATAGTTTGAGCGGTAATTTGTAATTTTTCCTTTTAATTTTGTTTGCGTGGTAAGAATTGTCGAAAGGATACAACAATCCCAATTGTCTTCTGTCGCACAGAGAATTATTAAAAAAAACGACGTTTTTTATTTTATTTTTTAAATATGGGAGTCCTACATCATATGGCAATTTAGGCGACAAATGGGAAGCACGAGACCCTCAAACACTCGCCGATGAACTAAAATAAAAGGCAACAAATCCAATTCAATCCAACAGTAATATTCGATAAATCTTTACTTGACAATTGATTGTATGTTTTGTTATCTCCTAACCCACTTTTATTTATTTATATTTTTTCTTTATTTTTTTAAGCGATTTCCCAATCAAGGAAAAAAAAACATAATGGAAATTCTTTGAAAAATGATTAAATTCTTTGTTATATGATGATTTTAATTATTTAAAATTTTTTTAAAAAATTGGCATAATCTTTTATTAGAAAAAAAATCAAATTGTATTACAAAAATGAAGTAAATAATGGCCCTTCCTAGTTTAGAATTTCATTTATACCTTGGCCTCCAATAATATAATATAATATAATATAATATAATATAATATAATATAATATAATATAATATAATATATGTAATTAATACTTATGGAAATGTGATTCAAAATTTCAAACTTGCTTTAATTTTTCAATCATCTGTTTATGATTCGATCTAATATAAATATAAAAAAAATTATTTTTTAAAGTTTATATATGATTTTTTATTGTTAATATTTTTTAAATATAAACAAATAATATTATAAAATTTAATATATTTATAATATGATCATTTATATATAATCAAATTCGTTTGAAAATGATCCATTAATAATTAACCTTTTTAAAAATGAGCCATTTGAAATATAATCCAATTCCATCCAATTTTGCCCATTTTATAATCCAACTAAAGCCAAACTCACCCGACTGTTTTGCATCTATCGATATAATTGTGATATAACTACGCATCTATAGATATAATTGTGATATAACTTTTAAAATTTATATAAATACGACTTTTTAATAATTTTATAGAAGTGGAAAGGAACAAGCTGCAACCCTTCAGCAGTGTGTGGGGGGCCCTTGCATTCTGCTAGGTTCAAAAATTTTGGGGGCCGGGCAGGTATTCAAACCCATGATCAAATTTATATATAATGCCATATGGGTGTTTTCTTTCAGAAATTGAACTTTACCCTATTATGAGATAAAAATTGTTCAAATATGAGTATTTAATTCTTATATACAGTGTGTGGAAACATTTTGTATTATTTGCCATTAATTAGGAGATGGCTATCGGGTATGGCCCATTGTATCTCATAGCCTACTTTTAATTAATGAATAGCATATATTCCTTGACCACCTTTGGACTTGAAAAAATGAATTTATCTTCATAATATATTATTTAATGATGGGTATCTGTATTATTATATTTAATAGGGCTAACGAATCCCTGCATGGTCCATTTATATTAACATTTTTCCAGCCTTTTCCATTTTCATTTTCTGAAAACCACCAATTTCCACGAGCTTTCTTTTCGGGTCAATTTTATTTATGATTACTGAATTTATACCTAATTGCACAAAAGTAACTGATTTATTTTTGTATAACTTAAATGTCACCAAACTTATAATTTTTTTGCAAAAAAATTATATTGATTGATTTTCGGCGATTACTCTTACCGTAATATCGACGTGGCACATCACGTTGTATGTCTGGACACACGTAGCACTACACGTTAGTAGCCACGTCATCAAAAGAGGCCACGTATATCCAAAAATATGAAAGAGAGAGCTCAATCAAGCCTAGCAGGAGAATAACACCTATAATATAAAGTTGAAATAAATTTAAAAAGTATGATGCATGAATTGAAAGTAGTTGAAAAATTTGGTGAATATGTGGTTACTAATTTTAAATATCAATAATATTAATATTATTGGTCTGATTTATAAAAAATTCGCTTATAATTTGGATATGCATTTTTAGTTCTTCAGCATATACACAGGAATCCCACGTGAGACGTTTAACAGAAATTTTAAAAATTTATAATCTAGCACAAGTAAACTAATTAGTAAACAGGAAAAACTTTTAGCGACAGATAGAAACAATTCGTCACTAAAATGCTACCAACTGAATAATCGTCAGTCGGTAAGTCCTTTGGCGACGGAAAAATCCATTGCTGAAATGGCTTTTTTTAAGTGTGACTTTAGAACAGTTCAACGCGAAATTTTTAAAAAAGTTTCATGTTTTTTAATATTTTGAATTGATAACATTTTTATTCATAGATTTCAGGCAAAATAATTTTAACAAAAATATTTAGAGAGTTAAAGTATTTTTAAAAAATAAACACCTTTTTTTATCGAATTATTTGTAGAGTGTGAATTTAATGACAGTAAAATAATTAATTTGATTTATACACGTCAAGTGTAAATTTTCACTAATGATGCCAAAGAGATGGAATGTCATGTCATGAGCTTTTATTCGTTGCTTGGACAAAACATTTAAAAAGTACTAAAATTAATAGGAGGGTGGAGTGGAGCATGTAGTCAAAAATGCCAATTAGTGATCACTCAACAACAACATTGCTTAGAGCTTTTGTTAAATGAATTAACTATTAAGCTACATATTAATTATTAAACGACTGAAGATGAAACCAATTATAGAAAAAATATTATCTCATAAATCACTGAGTAATTAAACTGAAATGAATTACTAATTAAACTGATTAAAAAATAAATATGCAGGGAGCGTATGGAGTGCAAGTGCACAGTAACAGCAGTGATTGGGTCAGGAGTTCTGTCACTGGCTTGGGCAATGGCACAATTGGGATGGCTCACTGGCATTTCCACTCTCTTAATTTTCTCATTCATTACTCTTTACACTTCTTACTTTTTAGCAGATTGCTACAGATCCCCACATCCTATCACTGGCCAAAGAAATCACACTTACATGGAAGCGGTCAAATACATTCTAGGTTCAATTTTTATTTCATTTTTTAACTTTGGAAAATCTTAACTAAATTTCTTGGTACTGACTATATATTCATTTAATGGATCAGGTGGTAATATGTATAAAATTTGTGGGTTGGTCCAATACTCTTATATGAGTGGATTGGCTGTGGGCTATACAATTACTGCTACCATTAATATGGTGTAAGTTAATCAACTTTTATAGCATGATTAATTTAAAATTTATTAATTCGATTAATTTAAATTCATGCCAGATAAATTTATAAAAACTATAAAATGTTTCATTCTAAATACTTAAAAATACTTTATATATAAAATTTAAACTCGAGACCCCAGATTAAAAGAGAAATGGATCCTACCATTCTATCTCGTGATTTAATCAATTTGTTTTCGTGATTATTTTTTTTATTTCGAATATTATAGGGCAACGCTGAAAACAAATTGTTACCACAGGAGAGGTCGTGATGGTGAATGCAATTATTCAAGAAATGTATCCATGGTAGGAGTTGGAGTTGTAGAAATTTTATTGTCTCAGATCCCAAATCTCCACAAAATGTCATGGCTCTCCTTTGCTGCTGCTTTCATGTCTTTTGGGTATGCATTTATTGGAATGGGCCTCTCTTTTGCTAAGATAATTTCAGGTAATTAATTGGTAATCATGGATAATTAATGATACCTATGTAATTAACAACAACAAAACTTTTGATAAATGGGGTTTTGCAACAGGAAAAGGGGAAAGAACTACAATAAAAGGAGCGGAAGTAGGGGTGAATTTGAGCGAAGCTGATAAAATATGGTCAATGTTGAGAGCAGTTGGTGACATGGCTTTCGCTTGCTCATATGCTGGTGTTTTGATTGAAATTCAAGAACTGCCCACTAATTTACCATTCAAAGAATTTTAGAGAGAACCCAACCGAAACATCCAACTTGCATTACGCTTTTAATAATCGAATCAAACCAGTTATATTGAAAATCGAAAGGAACTAAAATAAATAGACTAATAATTGTTCACAGTTGGGTTGGATTTTGCATAGTATCATGAAAGGGATGGATTTATATTACAGGACACACTGAAGTCAAAACAGGCGGAAAACAAAGTTATGAAGAAGGCAAATATGATATCCATATTAACATCAACGGGTTTCTACATAATGAGTGGTAGCCTTGGGTATGCAGCTTTGGGCAACTCAGCACCCGGCAACATGCTTACCGACTTTGCTTTTTATGAACCCTTCTGGTTGATTCAACTTGCTAATATCTTCGTCCTTGTTCATTTACTTGGAGCTTATCAGGTGCTACTCCCCGCTACCACAACAAATTCAATATTTATTAACTATCAAACTCCAATTTCTTCATAAGACTGGGTCATCATGGATATAAAATTATTGTATCTACGTTTTCCTTGCATGAACCAATTAAATACTGCATTGAACAGGTATTATCCCAGCCAGTATTAAATGCAGTGGAATCATGGGCAAGAACAAAGTGGCCACAGTCAAAGTTCATAAGCAAGGACTACAAATTAAGCGTAGCCAGCAAAAACCTGAACTTTAATGTAAACTTTTTAAGGTTAACATGGAGATCAACACATGCAGTGATAGTTACTGTGATAGCCATGGCAATTCCCTTCTTCAACGACGTACTTGCCTTCCTCGGAGCCGTCTGATATTGGCCGATGGCAGTGTGCTTTCCGGTGAAGATGCACGTTTCTCAAAAGAATATCCAGAAGAACACAGAGATGGATCAGTCTTCAGTTTATGAACATAATCTGCTTACTTGTTGCCATTGCTGCAGCTTGTGGTGCCATTCAAGGACTTGATCAATCGCTCCAAACTTATAAACCTTTCAAGTTTAATTAATTTCAGGACAGATATTAATTATAGTCATTTCGAATATTTATGTTAACTAATTCTTTAAAAAAAAATTGAGAAAAGATCCGGTACATTAAAAATATCGAATAAAATAAACCGTCGGATGAAGAATTAAAAATATTATTTTTTATAATTTAGATATATAAACAAAGTTTTTATAATCGACTTTGTGTTTTTTTTTTTGGGGGGGGAGGGGGGGTCGGCGCGGGGAAATTAAAATAATTAACACTAGTAACTGGCAAGAAAAAACTTGGAAATTAAATGACAACATGTTGACGTAAGTACTTGGGCTTCTTGGAGCATTTTCTGTTGGCCCATTTACAGATGATTTTTTTGTACATTAAAAATAGAAGAAAAAAAATAAAAAGTAGATATTATTATCGGTTTCGGTTTTTGCAGTCCAGTTAATTTTCTAAAAGAATGATAGTTGAAAATTTTAGTTTCATTTTGAATCGATTTTTCTTATTAACCAAAATTTCATTTTATTTTCATCTCTACCAAAAGACTTAGCAACTTAATAAAAAAACAAATTAATGAAATTATTGAATAGCATTAGTGATAATTATGACAAATACATTCCTAAAGGCCCAATTAAGATGGTCCAACAATATTCAACAAGGCCCAAACCCAATAACAAAAAGACAAAGCGTAATCTGAAAGACAGCTCAGAAAACTGTGATGTCCGATCGAACTGATGGAACAGCATGTCCTGTCAGTCTACTGACACAAGCCAACGCCCATACTCTCCACTTACTTCCTGTCACGTCGCCGCTCACCTACTCTGACTGCTGGTTATCACTTCTCAAGGTACTCAAGTACCACTCTAAAGAACTCATATAAATAGTCTAAAACACAATGGCTCCAGGTATTGAATATCTGAGACTCTCTCTCTTTCTCTAAGCATTTCCTCTTGAAAGCTACTAACTTAAGCTTCGGAGTGCTGACGCTCGAATTCAACCGAGCACTCCTTTTGCAGGTCCAGTTATACGACCGGCCCTTCAACTGCCAGCTCTCCCCTTTACAGATAAACCATTTTGTGTTTTATCATTTGGTGTTTTCGTTGAGAGGCATGGCGGATTCAAGCTCCTACGAACGTGTAGCTCATGGAGAGTGTAATCGCAACAACCAGGATAGGTCCGAACCCTCAAGGCTAAGAGAGAGATCTCTCAGATCACCAGTCGAAGACGACCTCCTCCTAAATCTCGATAATGTGGTTGCACGACAGCAGGAGAATGCCCCTATTACTATAGGAGACATTCGTGCTGTACTTGATCACCTCACTAAGAGCGTGGTTCAAGCCTTGAAAATGAGAAGAATGACCAGAACTTTCGAAAGCAGTCAGGAAACAGTTTTAATGGCCAAAAACTTCGAAAGAAGGAGGAATAGGGGGATTTCCTTCAGAGAGCCAAACGCTCATGATGGAAGGAGTGCAGGTGCTAGAATCACGAACAGATACGATAAGGGAAAGAAAACAATATTCTTGAGCAGAGATATCCCTCATATCCCCAATAGATCATGCGCCTCGTCCTTTGGTGAGCGAGGAGGGCATGCGCCTAGTCACAATTGCTTCCAAAGGACAAAAGAAGAGTTCATTCCTATGACAATGAGCAGGGAGAATGAATGGTTTAAACAAAAACTGGAAAAGTTTGGATTGGAGGAGTCAGTGAAATGGATGTCTGAGGGAAATGCTTGCAATAACACCTCCCCTTTCTGCAGGAAAATCACGGAGTCTGAGCCACCTTTCTGATGGAGAGATGTGATAATGGACAAATATACAGGTAAAATTGATCCTGTCATTCACCTTGCAAAATTTTTGATTAAAGTACAGGTCTACACCTTCGATGAAAGGATTCCCTGTAGAGTTTTTCCAACTACCTTAAGAGGAGATGCCTTGAAATGGTTCCTCAGATTCCCTCATGCATCAATCACCTCCTTCAGGCTACTTAAAGAATTGTTTGTGACACGATTCCATGTGCAAACATGCACATCAAAATCGGTCAGTGGCCTATGCAACCTTTACCAAAGAACCGATAAAAGTCTCAAAGATTACATTATTCGCTTCCAAGTCGCAATGTCGGAAAAAGGGGACTTAAGCGTGGAACTGGCATCAAATGCCCTGGCAAAAGGAGTCACAGATCGTCCATTCGCTGAATCACTAATAACTAGGCCACTAGGTAGTTTTCTTAACCTAATGGATAGAGTCAAGCGGCGCATCCAGTTAGATGACGCTCTCAGATCCAACAGGATTGGGAAAACTAATGTAATGGATAGAATTCGATATCTAGACGGTCGACCATTCAGTAGAACCCCCACATCCGATCGAGCAGAAGGAAAGATTAAGTGATCGGTCTTCTCGAGGATCACGGAGAGGGGAAATAAGGATGAATGGAGTAAACCTGATCGCTGCAATGATTGGTTGGCTGGTACCTCCACTCCCCTCGGTGTCGGTTCCTCCCAAACACCGATGGACACCAAGAGAAAACATGAAAAAACTAACCGATCCAAAATGGCCAAACATGAGGGAAATAGTGGAGGCCGCGACAAAAGTAGTGAGCTATGTCATGAAGACGAATGCTCGAGCCATTGAATGAGAAAGCTCCTGTAAGTTGTCCAACGATGGAAAGGAGGTGACTGGTTCAAATAGCGGCAAAATCAGGTGCAATTGTTACAATTTAAGTTCTTAAAAGGACATCTATATTGAATTTAAATGTTCTCTTATTTCCCTGTAATAAGCGCTGAAATACCAGTCTATCTTAATATTATTTGTTTTGCTATTTAAAGATCTATTTTCGAGAGACAGCATTAAAAAAGGGCTACAACATGCAAAAAGATGTTGAAAATTCCAGCACCTTGACGCGTACCATAAGTGTCTCCACAAGGTAAAAATAACTAAAAAAACACTATCAAGAGCTACGTGTCCAAAACTCACGAATTTAAATACTTGTCATTTGAGCAAACTTACTAATTCTCCAGCAAATCGATTTTTGGATCGGGTCATTTTTATCATCAAAAGCTCGAGATGAAGGCCTCAAAGACCCATAGACCTCACCCCGATCGGTTGATGAACAAGTAATCACTCTTGGTTAAAGATGATACTTATCAAAAATCATTCTGAAAGTTCGAAATTTCATATAAATGCTTAAATGGCACAACTCTATCACTAGGCTCGATGTGCATCACGAGCGCAAAATATGAAAACTTCCCTTTTTCGTAAGTTCGTCGGCCAGGTTTGATATCGTTTTTGAACCAAGAGTGCAAGACGCCTCCATTCGATCTCCATTAAATTGTTCGCCAGGTTCAACGTTTATCTTGAACTTAAAATGCGAAATCTACAATTATGATCGGCATCGCCATCTTATTTTCGGCCGGACAAAGAATATCCCGATTCAAACAAGTAACTCCCTGCAAGCAGACTACTCCCTCGACCTTTTAGGGTCAAAACTTCCTATTGGCATAACTTATCTATTAGGCCTAATGCTTATCTCGAGCTCGGGATGTGAAGTGCTCTCGCACCCGTTTAATCTCTATCAATTAATTCGCTGGACTCAATGCCTATCCTGAGTGCAAGATGCGAAAGTTTACAGCTAAGTTAACTAGCTCTCTCGAACAAATATCTGATAAGAACAATGCTAAAGATTGAAATGTCATCCGTTGCACTTGATGTAATAAATCTAAATCACAATGCTTGAAAAGCATATTGAAGTTCAGAGAGTATTTTTCCTTAGTCGATTTCATACATTCTCCATAGATGCAATTGACAGGAAGATCCAATATTATATATAAATAATTGTTACAAAGCAGGGGCAAAATCATTACAGCAAAAAGCTATGCTCCTATGTTTGCTATCTCGACATTAGAAAAAGACCCCAAAGTAGCTTTAATAGGAGACTCGGGAGATTTCGTTGTTTCTCCGAGAGCATTCTCTGTCAGCAAGAAAGTTACAGCCTCAGCACTGATCTTCGTATGGGCATTTGGTCGAGACGATGCAAGGTCTTGAGATCCTCTGTGATCGTCATTGCTATAAGGAGGATTGAGTAAAATACTCGAGTCATTCATCCGGCTGAGATCGATCTCGAAAAAATGTCTGTCGGCCTCATAATTTAGCCCCCCTTAGCCATCACGTTCGCAGATACGTCGCGAAAATAAAAGGTCAAAGGAAGCGTTGGGGTTCAGGTCCCCGACTGGATTGTCCAAAAGATCGACCAATTATTTGATTTTTCAAACCTTTCAGAGATAACGGTTGAAATGAATAGATACGACTTATCAAATTCAAGTCAATTTGAAAGCTCCCACTAAAAAGATCCCTCGATGTGGTTAATCTGATTTAATCTGATGCTAAAAAAGATAGGCATAGGCACGGGATAATCTCCATAAAGCCACTGATTAGCTAAAATATCCTTTAGTGAATAATCTCCATAAAGCCACTGATTAGCCAAAATATCCTTTAGTGGATAATCTTCATAAAGCTACTGATTGGTCAAAATATCTCTTAGTGGATAATCTCCACAAAATCCGAACGGATCCCTCACCGTTGAGTATGAGAGATAAGGGCCCCAATGCCCAAATACTTCCAACTCGATCGATGAGTGAGAGATCTGTCATAAAACTAAAGACTTAATTCCGATCGATGATGCATCCCGATCGATGAATCAATATGGTACAACTTATCTGTTAGGCTTAACGAGGCCACAAGTGATAAAGTTGAAGTCCATTCATTCAAGTCCCCCGATAGGCTCGATGTTCATGCCGAGCCTAAGACAATGAGAGACAGAAAAATTCATTCGTCATGCATGATTATCTGACTAATATCCGACTGGATAAAACTTCAATTAAGTTAAAGACTGAAAAGTTACCTATTGTGCTTAAGGCGATAAATCTGAATTCGATCGGACTAATCGAACATCGATCCCAAAATGATAGTGCGTTGCAATGTTTGAAAGCACTTTAAAATTCAGGAAATATTATCTTTAATCAAATTTTGCACATTCTCCATGATTGATTGCAGGCATTCTTGACGATTGATAATGTTTGTTTTCCTTAACTATTATCATGACAAAATTTTGTCCAAAATAAGCATCGCAGTACGAAGGCACAATTGAAAGGAAAATCGGCTTTTACATATATAGAGAGTTCTTACAAATTAACAAAGCGAAGGAGAAAGTCATTACAAAAGATAAACTATTACAAAAACACCTACAATTCCATGACTGCAATAGCTCCTGCCTCTGTGCCGATTGGCACCTTATCGATAGAAAGCAACTACGCCATAAAGGTGCAGACTCAACCTGGATCATAATAAGGTCAGAGCGCCATCGCAATGATTAATGTTTGTTTGGGACAGTACCCCGGGAACAAAACAGACAATATTTGTGAAATCATGACCGAATTCCTCACCATCGGGCATGCAAGATGATGGCATCGACGCCCAAAGACCCCCTACCCAATCAATCAGAGGTGAAAGTTTGATGACAATATGAATCTTGGGAAGATACTGAGCAAAATCGGACGTGTTGACAGCCTTGATGATGATGGTTTTCTTTACATTGATGCCAATTTGCAAAGAGACGATATAGCAATTGGAAAATGCACAGAATTTAGCCAAGGTCATAGTATAAAATTGAGGCACACTGAAAGAGGCATGGTCCAAAAAGTTGTTGCGACTTCCAATAGCAAGAGAAAAACTTATGTTAAATTGTCTCTACAACTGCGTCTGCAAATGGCGAATGAGCGGCTTGCTCTCACATCCAAGCATTCCCTCATTCATCACCATAGAATTTAGGTGAACCAATGTAGACGCCTTTGCGAGAAGATCGTATTGTAAAAGGATCTTCATCATTTTCTCCTCTATGGGTTTCGAAGAACGACCCACAGGCTTATGGTCTTTATAAACTTCAAGAAAAACTCCAATCTATAGATTGGATATCGCTTGAAGCCATCTCTAATAAAGGAAAAATCAAGAAAATGATGACGATATTGTGAATAAGAAATTACTTGGTTAATTTCGTATAAACTCCAAAATATCCGAAATGGCAAAGTTTGCGAAAAAAGGCATGACAAGAGTTTTGCTAAGGATCACTGAAAAAATGAGAAATAAATTGCCCAAAAGTCATCTATTTATAGACTCCAAGCTTCTAAAATTCTCCAACCGCCCCTTTGCCAGATAATCGCCAAATGTTGCCAATCAATTAAATGCATAGCAGAGAATGAAGCGCCGCCCTCGGCGCATGTGTATGTGCTAAATGTATGACGGAAAGAGCAAAGCGTCGTCTTCGACGCGTGTGCGGGCATTAAATGTATAACGGTTGTCCAAAATCGATGAACGTATCTCCTCAAGCGGATACTTTCCAAAAATTCAAAAATTTCATTAAAATGATAAAATAATACATCGTCCGATCGGACCTGTTGGAGGGGGAACAAGTGATAATTATGACAAATACATTCCTAAAGGCCCAATCAAGGTGGCCCAATAATGTTCGACAGGGCCCAAGCCCAATAGCAAAAAGGCAAAGCGTGATTTGGAAGACAACTCAGGAAACCGTGATATCCGATTGGACTGATGGGACAACATGTCCTGTCAGTCTACTGACACAAGCTAATACCTATACTATCTACCTACTTCATGTCACGTCGTCGCTCACCTACTCTGACTATCGATTATCACTCCCAACGTACTCAAATATTTCTCCAAAGAACTCATATAAATAGCCTAAAACACAATGGTTTCAGGTATTGAACATTTAAAACTATCTCTCTCTCAGTATTTTATTTCGAAAGCTACTAACTTAAGTTTCGTAGTACTGACGTTCGGATCCGACCGAGCATTCTTTTTATAGATTCTGTCATTTGATTGGCCCTTCAATTATCAGTTCTTTCCTTTATAAATAAATTATTTTGTGTTTTATCAATTAGAATTAAGAAATTAAAGGGGAAAAAAGAGCTCGGCTAGTCTTCTATTATGAACATGGTGTGTTTGGGTTTGATTTGTGCTTGTATTGGAACAGTATCTTCCAGAACAACGACAGTATTACAAAGACACAACATATATATTTCAAACATTTCAAATTAAAGACACGCATCCAGTCAAACATTTCAAATTAAAGACACGCATCCAGATGATTGCTTCCTCATTCAGTCAAGAAAACGTCCTTATCTACATGGAAAAAAAAAAAAGAACATTTTATTTTGCCCACTGAACAACAAAAAAAAAGAACCGAATTTTATTTGAGACATCAATAATTAATTGGTCAATGAGTAAATTGTTGACTAATATACTATATAAGAATATATAGGAGTTGGCGTGCACATTTGAATCCGTATATACCTTAACTTGCAATGCAATAATTTGTAAATAAAAACTAATTTACATGCACATGTCTAAAATTTATTTGTCGTATGCCCTATTAAATAAAATGGAATTTGTTTGAAAATAGAAAAGTTTAAAAGAATTTAGAAATTTAGGGTTACAATAAAAAAATTTAAAAATTCAAGATGTCAAAAATCCGTGTTACAGTAAAATAAAATAAGTAAATCTGACTGAATGAGGGTATTTAATAGGGTATTAAAGGAAAAGTGGTGTAAATAATTTTTCCCTGGAAGATTCTGAATATCATTCCACGTGATAGATACGAAATGAATGAGAAAGTGAAAGGAGACAACAAGTGTTTAGAGAATTGGCACTTAGTTTCTTTTCTTGTTTTACGGTTGAAATAGTTTCTTTTCTTGTTTTACGGTTGAAATTAATAGCTTCTTTTATTGTTTTACGGTTCAAAGCTAATGCACATCGACTGTTAGAGCAATCCAAGGAAACTAATTAATTAATCAAAGCCCTTAAAGGACCAAAAAGTAAAGAAATTGCATTTATTTTATTTTAGTTTCTGTGTTACATTTTATTCCATTTTCTGCGTTTTATAACTCTGTAGGATACTCAAATTGAAATTAATTGTGCATTTAGGATTTCGACCATAATTAAGGAGAAAAAATTTAATTTAAAATCACCACCACATTAGGATTTTTTACTTGGACAGTTTTTTAATTTTATATAAAAAATTAGATATGGAAAATTATGCAAAAAAGTATATTTAATTTTAAATAATTTTAATTATTACTTGTACTCATAATAATAAGGGATAAAGTGAATTTTTGCCCCTGAACTATTGAAAAGAGGGTGATTTTATCCCTATACTTTTTTTAAACGTATTTTGTCCTTATATTCAGTTAAATAGTGTGTTTTTACCCTTTAAATGGATGGAATATACATGTGGCAAACAAGACTATCAGCATCCCAATTAAAACGTGACACCTCACCTACCATGTGTACTTCTTTCTCTCCGTCAACATAATTTTTTAATTTAAAAATTAATGAGATGGCACCCATGTTGAATTTTTTTTTAAAAAAAATTGTTTGACTTCTTAGAAAATAAAATCAAAAGAGATAAACAAATGTGTTTGTTTTTCAAGAAAAATTTTTCATCTAAATTTTCCAAAAAAAAAAAAACTCCTCCCTCCTCCTCCTCCTCCTCCTCAAAAATCACTAGCTCCCAAACATTCAAACACAAAAATCCAGAAAAATTAAAACTCTCAACTGTTTGTTCTTCTTTGAATTTTCAAAAATTAGAGAGAGAAAAAAATGAGAGAAATTTTATTTTTCAATTGCAACTTATATCCAAAGCAAATTTGACAAGAAGTTCCAACATTACTTATCAAAAATCAGTCCGATCTAATGGCAAATAGCTACCAAATCGTCCAAAAAGATGAATTTCACATATAGTCCTTCAACTATGACTATTCCATCTTCAAATCGTAACTAAAAGCTCTCCTAATAGGCCCGAGTCGCTTGCATATGTATGAATATGACTCGGATTGGTATTATCCATTTTGAGCCCAGTATATTTAAGTCTCAAACTAGCAAATAATTTGCTGAAAGTACATAGTAAAACTAATTTTTATTTTGCGTATATAGTATAAATTATAATTGCATTTTTGTTGTGTTCACTTGAAAGAAAAAACCAAAGATCCTATACTAATAAAAATTGACATTAAATCTTTATGTTTTTCGAATTATTTATATTAAATTTAATTTAAATAAAACTGATAGAATTAAAAAGTACATTGTATGAGATAATTTTAAAATGATCGTGTGTTAATTTATTACCTTTTATATTTATGAAATAATTAGTTATTTGTTAAATGTTTTTTATTTGTTGGTCAATTTTACAATAATTTTAAGTTGACTTTATGTCAGATTAATAAATCTTGCTTTTCAATTCTATCAGTTTCATTTAAATTGAATCTGATATGAATAATATGAAAAATGTAGAAAATCAATATTAACTTTTAAAAGTACAAAAAAAAAAAAACCTGAAATGAGTTTTTCCAGTATATATCTTATAGACTTATACAGTGATGTAAGTAAAATTTTATGTTACAGGAATCATAATTTGTGTTTTAATTTTCTCACAATGATATTTGATTTTAATTTTCTATTAGTCGTTTAACTATTTATGATTATATATATATGGATTTATGATTATAACTATTAGTTGAAGCCCATCTTCCAGCTTCTAGTGTTACATTTCTCTCCCAAACTTAGATATTTATGGCCGCTAACTCCGGCGAAATTTTCTGCAAAAATGAACTGCCACCCAACTGGCCTTTTTATTTCCATTTGCTCTTTCAGTGGTTGGCATGTAATTATTATCATTTTCGGTGTCATTTCAGCAACTTCAGCCATATATATATCCGTTAGCCTATACGCTTAACACCCCAACATCGGACACCCCTCTTTGATTTCCTCTCCCTTTCCGCCAAAACTATCCCAACCGGAAAAAATAGCATGAACCATTCTAAATGTCTAAACTACCCTCTGCATTTCTAAATTTTACACCAAATTAGGCAACCACTCCTTGATTTCCTCTCCTTTTCCCGGCAAAACTATCCCAACCAGAAAACTAACTTGAACAATTCTAAATGTCTAAACTACCCTCTGCATTTCTATATTTTACACTTTACTTGTTCTTACTCCTCCTAACAGCCCTACCCTTATCAGTAATTTCCCAGGATGACAACGCGGAACAAGCCATCCTTTTGAAAGTGAAGCAACAACTAGGTAACCCACCGTCTCTTCAGTCGTGGACCTCCTCGTCTTCACCGTGCACTTGGCCGGAGATTACCTGCACCGACGGCTCAGTCACCGGACTTCTGCTCAGTGACAAGAACATCACAGTGCCGATTCCGGCAACAGTATGCGACCTTAAAAACCTCACTGCTATTGATTTATCATATAACTACATCCCCGGTGGATTCCCAAAATTTTTGTATAATTGCTTAAAGCTCCAAAAATTAGACCTTTCGGAAAATGATTTTGTGGGTCCAATTCCTGATGATATTGACAAGCTTTCAACTCTCCGGTACATTGACCTTGGGGATAATAACTTCTCCTGCGATATCCCGCCGACGATAGGGAACCTAACGGAGTTGCAGGTTTTGAATCTGTATCAGAACCAGTTCAACGGCACATTTCCTAAAGAGATTGGTAATTTGGCCAACCTTCAAAATTTAAGCATGCATTATAATGGGTTTGTGCCTTCACCAATTCCTGAGGAGTTTGGTAAGCTGAGCAAATTGGTGTCCATGTGGATCAAAAATTCTAACTTGATTGGTTCAATTCCTGAAAGTTTTTCAAACCTTTCAAGGCTTGTGCACTTGGATTTGGCTGCAAACAATCTGGAAGGTAAAATTCCTGATGGGCTATTGTCATTGAAGAGTTTGACCAATTTGTATCTGTTTTATAACAGATTGTCAGGAAAGATACCGCAGAAAGTAGAAGCCTTGAATCTGGTGGACATTGATTTGGGTAGAAACAACTTGACCGGTTCAATACCCGAAGAATTTGGCAAGTTACAGAAATTGCAATTGCTGCATCTGTATACCAATCAGTTATCCGGTGAAGTGCCTGCAAGTATAGGCCTCATTCCTACACTGAAGAATTTTAGGGTTTGCAATAACCACCTGAGCGGAGTTTTGCCACCAGAAATCGGCCTCCATTCAAAGCTTGTATTTTTCGAGGTTTCAAGCAACCATTTCACTGGCAAATTACCTGAAAATCTCTGTGCTGGAGGTGTTTTACTGGAGGTTGTTGCCTTCTACAACAATCTTACCGGAGAGGTTCCTGTGTCGCTTGGAAATTGTTCTACTTTGCACACTGTTCAGCTTTATGGCAACAAGTTTTCTGGTGAGATACCTTTCGGAATTTGGACAGCTACCAGCATGATATCCTTGTTACTAAGTGACAATGCTTTCTCGGGCAATCTTCCAAGCTCACTGGCTTGGAATTTGTTCAGATTGGAGCTTAGCAACAATCGGTTTTCTGGTCCTATTCCTACTGAGATCTCTGGTTGGCAGAAGCTGATTGTTTTTGAGGCGAGCAATAATCTGTTTTCTGGTGAAATTCCGGTGGAAGTCACCATCCTGAAGCATCTTACCGTTCTTTTGCTTGATGGCAATCAACTTTCAGGTCAACTTCCATCAGAAATAATATCCTGGAGGTCACTCCATACTCTAAATCTGTCAAGAAATGCACTTTCTGGCCAAATCCCAGTAGCTATGGGGTCTTTGCCTGACCTGCTTTACTTAGACTTATCTCGAAACCATTTATCAGGTGAAATTCCACCTGAGTTTGGCAGATTAAAGCTTACATCCCTTGATTTGTCCTCGAACCAGCTGTCCGGGAAAATCCCAAATGAGTTTGATCACCTTGCTTATGAGAACAGCTTCGCAAACAATTCTAAACTCTGTGCTGTTAATCCAGTTCTAGACCTTCCAAGTTGCTACATCAGAACTGAAAGTTTTGATAAACTGCCCTTCAAAGTTCTAGCCTTGATTCTTGCTATTGCCATAACCGTTGTCCTTGTTACTGCTGCATTGACCTTGTTTGCGGTTAGAGAGTTTCTGAGAAAGAGGCATAACCGAAAGATGCCAATGTGGAAGCTGACTTCTTTCCATAAATTTAATTTCACACAAGAATATATTTTGAAAAGCTTGACGGAAAATAATCTGATTGGCAGTGGAGGTTCAGGGAAGGTATACCGCATTGCTTTGAATTGCGAAGGAGACGACGTTGCTGTTAAGAGGATTTGGAATAGCAAAATATATGATGAGAAGCTAGAAAAGGAGTTTTTGGCTGAGGTTGAAATCTTGGGAGCAATTAGGCACGCAAATATAGTGAAGCTGTTGTGCTGCATTTCGAGTGATGATTCGAAACTTCTTGTTTACGAATACATGGAGAATCATAGCCTGGACAGGTGGCTTCACGCGACGAGAAGATCAGCATCATGTGCAGGGACAAACTCAATTCATCATGTTGTCTTGGATTGGCCTAGGAGGTTAGGGATAGCCATAGGAGCTGCAAGAGGTCTGCACTACATGCACCATGATTGCTTCCCACCGGTCATTCATCGAGACGTGAAGTCTAGTAACATCTTGCTAGATTCCGAATTCAACGCGAGAATAGCAGATTTTGGACTAGCTAAAATCTTGGCCAAGCCAGGAGATGTTCACACGATGTCAACAATAGCAGGCTCTTTTGGTTACATTGCTCCTGGTAAGACCATAGCACATCTTCAAAATAATCTGTATATATTATTCAATTCAATATTAAAAACAAAAATAAATGACATTTTTTTGCTTGCATTGCAGAATATGCTTATACGACGAGAGTGAATGAGAAAATTGATGTTTTTAGCTTTGGGGTCGTCCTCCTGGAACTAGTGACAGGAAAAGAACCTAACAGAGGAGATGAGAATGGCAATCTTGCGGAATGGGCATGGCAGCAAAATGCAGAGGGAAAACTTGTTGCTGATTGCCTAGATCCAGAAATTAGGGAACCTCGTTATTTGGAAGAAATGACCAATATTTTCAATTTGGGGCTTTTCTGTACTAGCAGATTACCATCTAATAGGCCTTCTATGAAGGACGTTTTGCAGGTCCTCCGTCTTTATTGGCCTAAGGATAACAAAAAAGAAGACGATGAGAAGTGAACTCGATGTTGCTTCTCTTCTTGGGTCTGCTACTTATCTCTATAGTTTCAAGCATAGTAAGAGAGGATCTAGTTAGGAGTATGATAGCAACTTTGTGGGAGTCCCAAATATACTCTAGAGGGGTGAATAGAGTATTAATTGAATTGTTTTGTTATTCATCAGAATCCACATAAGCCTGAGATTGTAGCCTTTTGAGCCAACACTTTGATCTTGGCTTGTGATGTATAGTAGCTCGTTTTTCTTTTATCCATCAAGGGTGTACTTGTATGATATAGTCACGAAAATAAGTCTGTTTACGGAGTTCAAGGCCCCTTGATAATTAGATGAACCATATTTTACATGATCACTACAAAGGTTAAAGAAGTGGAAGGCCCCTTTTAGCCACTTTCTTAATTCTTTATGCCTCTTCTTAAGGAGGAAATATTGCCAGTTGGATTGCGGCCTGAACACATCCTCCTAAATTTTCCCCTTCTGGTTAATCTGCGGCAAAACTCAGTATGTGTGCCTCAAAATTAAACCACGTATCCTAAATGATTTCTAAGTTTAACAGCGATGGTTGCCAAAAGTAATTGAAAAAACAGTCCTAATCAAATTTTGTCACTTTATTTTGCTTTTTCATGTGACTTTTACGAGAATGCTTAACATAATTATATTACAAGAAATGAAGTGTACAAAGGCAAAAATAGAAGCACAAAAGGCCTAAATGAGAAAAGAAGAAAATCCCCTTAAACAACCATACATGAACTCGACCTTGATTGATGCACAAATAGGTTCCAAACATTGTTTCATTTTGATTAAGGCCCGGAATTTCTCAGACTCACGAAAACAAAAGAAGAGGAGAGCCCGGTAATATCCCTCACACTCGCAAGAAAGGAATCTCGCACATCCATAAGGGGAAAAAGAAAGCTCTACAACCTCAGGCAATGCCTTCAAACCGCCAGTAGTTCAACAGCTCTTTGAGAGCTAAGGGCCCCAGCACCACACCTCAAAACAATCCTAAGACCATTGAGCAAATTGCCAAGCCTGGCACAGTTCTAGGCAGAGTCAACCCTCTCTCTCACTCTGCAAGGTAGCGTGTGCATGCCTGGTCCACTGTGATGAAAGCCACCAATTAAGCGCTTACCAAATTACTCTGATCCCGACGTATGGTTGACCCCAAATGCTATGCTGATGAGTTCAAGCACAACTGGACTTAAACTCATTCAATCTCGAGAAATCTCAACCTTTCCCGACGTATTAGTGGATATTCATTGGCTTCTGGAGAGATTCTGCCCTCACTCCATCTCGAGAATTCTCCACCTTTCCCATTGCATTATTGGACCTGAAAAAATGAATTTATCTTCGTAATATATTATTTAATGATGGATATCTATATTATTATTTTTAATAAGCTAACGAAGTCCTGCACGATCCATTTATATTGATATTTTTCTAGCCCTTTCCATTTTCATTTTCTGAAAACCACCAATTTCCACAAGCTTTCTTTTCTTGGTATCTCGCTATATCAATTAATTGTTCATTAGATCATTATGCTATCAGATTTTATACGAAAGCCTTCTGGCCATCCTCAAATAAAAGGGAAGATTTATATTATTTTGTACTCACAGAAATTTTATGTCCTGTTAAATTGCACTCAAACAGATTCTTATGAATAAGGTTAATTTAAAAATGTCACGTAAAAGTAAAAAATTCCTTAGAATCCCACTTGGCGAATGAAACTAACCATCCACTCACATTAAACCACGTGGAGAAGAGGAAATTAGAAAAACATATAGAAAGGAGAGAAAATGATATAAAGATGGTTGCTGCAAAGTCTCATTCATAAAGACCGTGGTGTAATTGCAATATTTTGGCGAAAATTATTAACAAAAACTAGTATTTTCTAACTGCATAATTGCCACTTGTGAAATTAAACCAAGCAAATTGAGGGAGAAAGAAAGATCAGAGACGAAGAGTATGGTAAGTTTGGTAGATCATGAGGAAATATTTGAGGAAGAGAATTCAGAAATTGGCACGGAAGCGGTCAAATCCATTCTAGGTTAAATTTTTATTTCATTTTTTAACTTTGGAAAATCTTAATTAAATTTCTTTGCGCTGACTATATGTACATTTAATGGATCAGGCGGGAATATGTATAAAATTTGTGGCTTGGTCCAATACTCTTTACATGAGTGGATTGGCTGTGGGCTATACAATTACTGCTGCCATTAGTATGGTGTAAGTTAATCAACTTTTATATGTGATCGAATCAATTTTTTTTCCAATAATGCACATAGTGTTCGGATCTTATTAATCCGATTAATTTGAATTCAAGCCGGATCAGTTTATAAAAAGGGACAAAATACTCCATTCTAAACATTTAATGATACTTTATATATAAAATTTGAACTCAAAATCTCAAATCAAGAGAGAATAGACCCTACAATTCCATATCATGATTTAATCAATTGTTTTTGTGATTATTTATTATTATTGTGATGAATATTATATGGCAACGCTGAAAACAAATTGTTACCACAAGAGAGGTCCTGATGGTGAATGCAATTATTCAAAAAATGTATACATGGTAGGAGTTGGGGTTGTAGAGATTTTATTGTCTCGGGTCCCAAATCTCCACAAAATGTCATGGCTCTCCTTTGCTGCTGCTTTCATGTCTTTTGGGTATGCATTCATTGGAATGGGCCTCTCTTTTCCTTAGATAATTTCAGTTAATTAATTGCTAATTATAGACAATTAACGATAACTATGTAATTAACTCCAATTTCTTCATAAGACTCTGTCATCATGTATAAAAAATAATTATATCTACATTTTCCTTTGCATGAACCAAGTTTTTATGAATTAATTTCAATTAAATACTGAAGTGAACGGGTATTATCCCAGCCAGTATTAAATGCAGTGGAATCATGGGCAAGAACAAAGTGGCCACAGTCAAAGTTCATAAGCAAGGACTACACATTAAGCATAGCCAGCAAAAACCTGAACTTTGATGTAACTTTTTAAGGTTAACATGGAGATCAACATATGTAGTGATAGTAACTGTGATAGCCATGGCAATTCCCTTCTTCAACGACGTACTTGCCTTGCTCGGAGCCGTCGGATATTGGCCGATGGCTGTGTACTTTCAGGTGAAGATGCACATTTCTCAAAAGAATATCCAGAAGAACACAGAGATGGATCAATCTTCAGTTTATGAACAGAATTTGCTTGCTTTGTTGCCATTAATTGCTGCAGCTTGTGGTGCCATTCAAGGACTTAATCAGTCTCTCCAAACTTATAAACCTTTCAGGTTTAATTAATTTCAGGACATATATTAATTATAATAATTTTGGCAATTTATCTTAACTTATTTTCTTTAAATAAAAAAATTATTTAAAAGATCTAGGACATTAAATATTTCGATTAAAATAAGCCATTGGATAAGAATATAAAAATATTATTTTTTAATTTAACGATATATATCCACTAATATTATATAAGATACAATGTAATGAATATATAATCAAAGTTTTTATAATCGACCTTTTTTTTTTTGGAAATCAAGATAATGAACACTAATAACTGGTAAGAAAAAAAAAAGAATTAAATGACTCTATTGGCCCATTTACAGATTATTTTTCAGTATATCAAAAATAGAAGAAAAGAAATAAAAAGCAAACATCATTATCGATTTCGGTTTTTGAAATCTGGTTGATTGATTAAAAATATTATACTCTAAAAGAATGATAGTTGAAAATTTTAGTTTCATTTTGAATCGATTTTTCTTATTAACCGAAATTTCATTTTTGTTTTCATCTCTACCAAAAGACTTAGCAACTTAACAAAAAACAAATTAATGAAATTATTGAATAGCATTAGAATAAAGAAATTAAAGGGGGAAAAAGAGCTCTAACGTCTTCTATTATAACAATGGTGTGTTTGGGTTTGATTTGTGCTTGTATTTGTAACAATATCTTCCAGAACAAGAACAGTATTACTTTGTTGACTATCCTCTTTAGTTTTAGAACAATCACTCACCATACATATTTCTCAGGAAAAAGTTTAATATTTTTATATAAAATCAAAATGCAATTAATCTGATTGTCTGATTCTAGAAATCGTAAATTATTCTCCTCCTATAAATCGAATTGGATTTGGACTTGCCTATAGTCTCTCTTTTTTTTCTTTTTTGAGATAAAGACTTTTCTATAGTCATTGACAAGAATTTCCAAGAGCAGTTGGAGAAGATACTGACTACTTTTTACCCAACATTTAATAATTAATTGATCAAATTTTACATTTTAATTTGATTTTCAGCAACGGAACTGATAAATTTTTGGATCACCTACCATTAATTACAAGTTAATTTAGATTGACTTTTACTAATCCACTTTCATAGCCCTTATAGTTATGATTTTATCCTGTGCTTAGGGTATGACTCATTCGCATCAATTGGAGCTTTTGGAGCCTATAGAAATTTAATCTGGCAAAAGATGCATTTTTTTTTTTAATTTTTATTGAAGCTTACATTCTGCAAAACCTTTCATCAAGTCATATTTCTATATAAAAAGAAATGGAAATATATTGTATAATTACGCGCATAGATAATTGATTAATTTTACATAATAGGGTAATAAAAGAGAAGCGGTGTAAATAATTTTTTCTTGGAAAATTCTGAATATTATTCCACGTGATAGATTCGAAATGAAAGAGAAAGTGGAAGGAGATAGGCCTTTAGAGAATTGGCATTTAGCTTATTTTCTTGTTCTACGGTTCAAAGCTAATGCACATTGGTTGAAAGAGAAATCAAAGGAAACTAATTAATCAAAGCCCTTACTGGATATAAAGGACCAAAAAGTTTTTGTGTGTTACACTTGGCTGCATTTTATTCCATTTTCTGCGTTTTGTAAACTGTGTAGTGGGCTCTGCCGTTTCAATTCGGCAACTCATCATTTTTGCAGGATTGTGATGTCCAATAATTTTTCCATTGTTGACTGTCCTTTTTAGTCTTAGAACGATCACACACCATACATATTTCTCAGGGAAAAGTCTAATGTTTGGGTATAAAATCAAAATGCAATTAATTTGATTGTTTCATTCTAGAAATCGTATATTATTCTCCACTTACAAATCAAATTGGATTGGGACTTGTCTTTCTGTTTAATTTGATCAAATTTTACATCTTAATTCGACTTTCAGCAATGGAACTGATAAAGTTGGGGTTTTAATTGGATCATCTACCATTAATTACAACTGAATTAAATTAGATTGACTTTGACTAATCCACTTTCATAGCCCTTGTAGTTATAATTTTATCCTATGCTTAGGTTAGTGCAACATCCATAATATAATTATTTCAATTTTCAATCAATTATCATAATTACCTTTTATTATTCTTGTAGATTCATTCCAGTCTTCTGAATTGATATGCATAATTAATCATTTTATATGCCTTGCGTAACTACCCAACTCTTTCCCTTTCCTTGGAAAAAACGTTATATTTTTAATTTCAATTTTCAATTAATTATCATAGCTCCCTTTTATTATTCTTATAGATTCACTTCAGTCTTCTGGATTGATATGCATAATTAATAATTTTATATGCCTTGAGTAACTACCCAACTCTTTCCCTTTCCTTGGAACAAACGTTATATTTTTAATTGTCGATGGAGCGAAATCTAAGGATGTATACGGTATAATATAATTCGAAAATTTATAAATTTTTATATTATCTTAAAATTTCAGATATTTTAAAAATTAATTATTGTAATTATTTTGAAAATTCAAAATAATTCGGTATAATTTTATAAAAATTTGGTACAATTCGGTATGATTTTTCAGTTCTTTCGATACAAAATAATACAGTACAATACAATTCGATATTTCCGATAATTCAATATTTTTAAAATTTTGAAAATAAATTTACAAAATAATAAAGACAAATACAATTAAAATATCTCAATAAATATAATTAAAGTTTAAGGCAAAGTACATTAATTAAAAATTAACAGTCAATAGTTTTTTTCTGCATTATGCTGATACTAATTTCAAAATTTTGAGCAATATCTAAAAAAATAATACAAATTTTAAATAATTAGATAACAAAAAAATATAAACGTTAAATAAAAAATTTACGCAAATATAATAATTATTTAATTCAAACTTTTTAAATTTTTCGATCGATATCTCTAAAGCAAAAAGTGTACCCGATTTCTATCGATTTTGGAAATAAATAAGAATCTCGGCTGTAATCGGGGTTAAAGATATTATAAATTTATTTAAAATTCTTCCTCTAGTACTAAAAGTTGATTCAGAAGTTACAGTTGAGCACCGAATAGTCAAAACATCTCTAGTAACCTTACTCAAAATTGGATAATTTGACTCATTTATCTTCCACCAACTTAAAATATCAAAATTATGAAAATTTTTTACTAATTTATCAGTCAAATAAGAATCTAAATCTCCTTGAGACACAACTTTCCCTTTATCCTCATTTTCCAAAAATCACATATTAATTTCTTCTTTTTTTAGTGGTGGGTCTACAATTTTATCAGAATTAATTTCTTTCATTTTTTTTATATTCCTTTATCAATCCATTTAAAACAGTTGTTACTTTAGAAAATAATTTTTCCGATTCAAGATCACCATAAAAAGCTTTATAATTTGAAATTTCATTTTGAATCTAGGATCCAAAACCATAACTATAAAAAGAATAATACTCATCTTGTTAATCAAACTCCAATACTTGACAAATTTCAACTGAATTTGTTTTTAAATATACAACTAAAATTTCATTATATATGATAATTATATATAATTATATTATTAATTTACATATTCATATATGTACTGTGTCAATACGTCATTGAGTTGGTAAATTTCATTATATATAATAATTGTACATAATTATATTATTAATTTATATACTTGATAACAGGGCCTAGCATCAGCCCAGTTCATTAAAAGTTTATGGGCCCGATCCACAAGTCCGATCCCGAGCTTGCTTCACGCAACTAGAAAACGGAAGGGTTATTCTATTCGAGAGTAGTCTGAGCTTTTCTAGGATAAGAAGTCTTCTCGGTACCTTCCTAATCAAAGTGGAATTTCAAGCTTATATAAGAGGCTCGATTTAGGTATGAAACCCTAAGTTTTTCCTAATTATCCTATCTAATCACCCGAATACTGATTTGATTGCCAGAACTTTTTTCATCGGAATACCCCGATCGGTCTATTTTCCATCTTTTGCAGGTGTTCGGTGCCCCACAGAAGTTCGGTCAGTCATCAATATTCAATTACTTATATAAGTATTGTGCAAAAATAGATAAATATTAGTTGAGTAGTACAAAAATTATATGAAATTGATTGCTAAAATGTTTATATACTCCTATAATTACATCAATTGGTTAAAATATTGGTATATATAATAACTACATAAAATTACATTATTAATTCGCATACTCATACAGGTATTGTGGCAAAAATAGATGAATATTAATTGATTGATACTCAAAACAAATTAAATTAATTAGTATGATTATTATATACTTATATAACTATATGAATTGATAAATTTCATTATATATAATAATTGTTTATAAGTACATTATTCATTTACATATTTGATTACTCGTATAACTATTGTGCAACAAATGATTAATAGTTGAGTGATACTAAAAGTAAATGAAATTATTGGAAAGATAACTATATACTTATATATTTACATTAATTAGTAAAATTTCATTATAAATAATAACTGTATGTAATTACAATTTCAATTTACATACTCATATAGTTATTGTACCAAAAATAGATGACTATTAGTTAAGTGACATTAAAAATAAATGAAATTAATTTACAAAATACTTATGTGATAAATTGTTTAACTTACATATTTATATAAATATTTGTAAAAAAAAATTAAGTACTAGTTAAGTAAAATTAAAGGTAAATTAAATTAAAAACATATAGATACAATAATTATTATAATAATTAAATTTATCTTATTAATAATTAAAATATTTAGTTTAATTTATTAACTAATTATTATTTTAATTTTATGAATTAAAATAGATAATGCAAACAATTATGAAGTTAAATTTATAAAATACATATAAAATAGAAATTATAAATAATATTTATATATAAATTATTAGTATTATAGATAATAATTAATAAATATCGGTTTTTTCGGTATAATTCGGTTTCAGAACAGTTCAGTACATTTTAATATGATTATCGGTTCAGTTCTAGATAAAATATCTAGATCCGTTCCAAATAAAGTTAACAGTACAGTTCGATTATAGTCAAAAAGTCAACGGTACAGTTCAATTCTAAATCTTTTTCTTTAATATTTTGGCTTGATATAAAAAGATTCAGATCCGTATACACCAATGATGAAAGTAGTAATATACACATTTTTAATTTTTTATATAATTACAAAAAAAAGTTGAATTTATTTGATTTTTTTTTTCAATTTGGACTTTAATAATTTTTAACTATAATCTTGAACCTTTTTTTTTTTTTTTGGGTCATATCACTCTTTCACATCAATTGGAGCTTTGGAGCCGATAGAAATTTAATCTGGCAAAAGAATTTTTTTTTTTTATTTTGAAGCCTGCAAGCTGCAAAAGCTATCATCAAGTCATATTTCTATACGAAAATGAAAGGAAATCAAATGAAATATTCGAATTGAAATAAATTGTGAATTTAGGATTCCGACCATAATTAAGGAGAAAAAATTCAATTGAAAATCACCATGACATTAGGATTTTTTTACTTAGACAGTTATTTAATTTTATGTAAAAAATAAACACTAAAAATTTTGCAAATAAGTGGATTTAATATTAAAAAATTATAAGTATTAAGTGTACTAAATAATAATAAAATTGTCATGTGCCATCATAGCCGGCGCAATTGGCCCCTGAATAAAAAAAGAAACAGAATTTTATTTGCTTTAGTGCCATTTGGATATATTATTAGGCTATTCCATTTGTTGCCACGAAATACAAAGTAGAATAATAGAGGACAAAAGATCCAAAAATTAATTAGTCAATGAGTAAATTGTTGACTAATATATATACCAGTATATAGTAGTTGGCGTGCACATTTGAATCTGCATGTACCTTAACTTGCAATGCAATAGTTTGGAAATAAAAACTAATTTCCATGCACATGTCTAAAATTTATCTGTCGTATGCCCCATTAAATAAAATTATCGTCATTTTCCTTCTAGATTTATATCCCATAAATATAATTTGTAATTCCTAACAAAACAAACTGAGGAGTCCGAGTTTGAGAATAGTCTCTATTTTTTTTTTTTGAAACTTAGAGTAGTCTCTAGTATTAATAGTCTATAGTATTATAATTTATAATTTTGTTCATTCTAAATAACAGGGGTCTTTACTGACCATTCTCACAATTTTTTTTTACTTATTTTTGTTTATCAAATTAAATTTTAATGAAGAAAAATCATTCTGAGGACTACAAACATGGTGAGTACAGTTTAGTTTTAATTGAAAAATGAACCAAGCTAATTTTATTAGTTCATTTTGATTATTGAAATAATCGGATAATCAGTCAGTAAAAATATGAAAATTTTAATTATCTTTTCATAATTAAGAAATAAAAAAAGCAAATGATATCGTTATTATCTAATAAAATTTCAAATTGATAAGCAATTTAATTTTAGTTAGTAATATAAGAAAATTTCTATTATTGATTTGGTTCATATAGTATTAAAATTCTATTGAATTTTAATTTATAATTTTTACATATTTTTATTTTTTAATTATTTTAATTCGATTCATCAAGCAATTGGATCAAATTGATTTATAAATGGATTGAGTTAAGTCATTAACAGATTATCATGAAATTATTTATGGATTAGACGGATCACGGGTCAATCGATTTAATAATAAAAGATTTATGTGAAAGCAATGGGAATGGCTAACCCCTAACTCAGGACAATCACTTGTGCAACACTGCTAATTAAGTTTGTAACACCCTGTGCCCGGTTAGTTAAAAAATTCAGATACCAAATGTTACAATCGGGTTTGAGCTGCTCTAACTAAGTTAAATAAAATGTTAATTAAAATACTATTTATTTTGTAAAAATTTCGACAGAGTATTCCCTAAATTTCTTGAAAACCCTATGAAAGAAAAGTATTTAAAATACTCCCAATAACATCTAATCTACCATCCATCTCCAACTCAAACCCAACACAACATGCAATGCCCTTCCTCCAACACTTTAAATCTCAAAATCCAACTATTATATAAAACGCAGCATAATTAATTCTCCCCTAACTCCAACATAATTTACAACACTATTAGTCATAATTATTTATATATATAATTTACTTCTCCAAAATCAGTGTACATGCCAAAATGAAAAAAAAGAAAATAGAAATAACAAAGCTCATCCACCTCAAAATTCTTTCACTCCTCTGATGTGATCCAAATTTTGATGTAGATCCGCTATCTACTTCCTTCAAATTAATTTTTTCAACCTACTCGCAAAAAGAAAACCTATGCGCTAAGCATATTGCTTAGTGGTATTCAAACAATTTTATTTTTCCAAAATATGTGATAGATAACCAAGGCATATACAAGTTTAAATTGTCAAACAATGCACATTCTCATTTACCAAGCACACACAAAAGACAAGAAAATCCATTTAAGGCGAATTAAGCACGTATATACATATACCTATTAATTAATTGTCCAATTATCAGAAGTTTCTAGATTATTTAAATGAAAATTTAACATTTACGCTCAATATTTGCTCCAAGTAAATCCAGCAGAATCGCATCGAGTTGGATAAATGAGATTCAACCGATGGACCAGGTTCTCGGAACCATCCAGTCCCCTATTAACGATTTTATCTGTCAACATACATAATTTTTCTATTAAACATATGCATTCATTCATATGCGCGCGCGCGCACACACACACACACACACACACACATATATATATATATACACACACGCAAATGTAGGCCGAGCTTTCTGAGCCATCCAGTTCATGACTCAATTTAATTACATACGCCGGAAGAGCTCTCGGAGCCATCCAATCCGGTGTTACGTATTAAGACGTTGTATTGCTAATTTCCTAATTAGCATGTCAATTTTATCTAATTTCTCTAATTTCTGTCTAGTTTTACTAAGAGCAAACGATAAATTTCAAAATTTCAATAATTTAACTCATTTTATTTCTTAAAAAAAAATCCTATTTTACATTTGACTATGTTTGTAAATAATTTTCCCATTAAACATGCTTTACTTACTTTTATCAATTAATTTAACCTTCAATTTCACCTTTCCGTACCTGTTATAGCATATTAATTTAACAACCCATTATTCATCAAGAATTAGAAATTCAAATAGCTTTATGTCATCAACTACAAGTCAAGTAAATTTTTTCTAATTATATTGACTATCTCAAGGCCATACTCCATTTATGTTAATTATAAAACATAATTTTTAGTCCTTAAATTCACAACTAATGTATCAACACAATCTTGTCTAATTTTAACTCAATATTTATAACCTTAACCATGATAAAATTAACTATAACTCAAAAATCTCCACATAGATAAAGCCTACCCAATGTGCATTATCTATAATACATGCCTATTGACTCTCAAATTCATAACCAACCATAAACATAGCCTCATTTAATTTCAAACTTAATTTACATAGCTCTAAGCATAGCAAAATCAACAATAACTAAAAAAAAATCTAACATACATAAGGCATAATCAAAAGGAAAAATAAATTTGCTTGAACACTTACTTGTTTTGTTGATAATTTCTTCAATTTTTAGCTTTAAAAACTCTAATCCATCACCTTTCTTCTCTTTCTCTACCCCTTTCATTTACTTCATCTCTTCTCTCTACACAAACCCATAATCCAACATGAATTTCTCAACAATTAATGTACAAATTCATGAATTACAACAATTTTGAACACTTATTTAGCTAAATGTTTATCTAACTACCATGGATTAGATTTTTTTCTTATTTAAATAAATCCCTAGATCTGAATTTTTATCACTTCTCCCTCAAATTTCTCACCGTAAACCAACAATTAGAAGTAAAAGAATGCTTACCCAGCCATTAGAAGAGAGAGTAATTAAATAGAGGGGCGGGCTATTGATGAGAGGCCAAAATAGGAGAAAGAACAGCAGGGGATTGCACCCCTGTCTCGCGCGAAGGAGAGGGTAGAAAGAAAGGGCAATGGTGGGGCAACGGGCGGCAATGACGGGAGAAACAATGGCGACTGGAGCTGCCGGTGTGGCCAGACTGGGGAGGAAAAAGAGGAAGGAGGAAGAGAGGGGCAGTGGCTTTTTTGGGAGGGTATTCCCGATTTGCCCACCCAAAGAAAGAAGAAAGAAAAAGAAAAAAAAAAAAGAAAAAAAAAGGGGAAATTTTAAGGCCAAAACGACGTAAATTTTGGTGATTTTCCATTTAGGTACCCCCAAGTTTTAAGCCCACACTCTTTTTTTCCTTCTATTTACATTTTGCCCCCAATTCAACTACACCTATATATATATAGTTTTTTTCTTCTCTATTTTTTCATTTCTTATTAAATTTTTAGATGCTCATTTATTTATTATTTATTTATTATCAGGTCACTCTAGTTATTAATAAAATAATTAAAGGTCTTTGTAACACCCCTAAATTTTTATTTGTTGTGCATAATTTATTATTACACATGATTAATTATTTTATGATAAGTTTAGTAGTGATTAAAGTTGATTAGGATAGAAATGTTGCAATGAATGCTCCGTTAAACGTGCTCGGGCCAAAAAAATCCTAAGATGGATGACCCGATGGATAATATGACATTAATGTCAAATATGAAAGTATGTGTTAAATAGAGTCTAGTGATAAAATTTGAGTGATAAATGAGGTCAAATAGACATCCAAAATGGCAAAATAAGAAAAATTTCACAGTTCGGCGTAGGTTTGACTAAGACTTTGACTAAGCAATTGAAAGCCTTAGAGATCTCCAATTGAATTAAAATTTCATACACATGCTATTCATAGTGTAGGGATACACGGGGAACTGAAAAATATCAATTCTAATAATTCTGAAAATTCGGGTTGCGGATTGGCCGCACATGTCATCGAAGCTAAAAGTATATTGAAACGATATCAAAATGATTTGAAATTTTTACCATATGTTATTGAATATATAGTGACACTCAGAGAAAAATTTCAGGGCAATCCGATATTGGGATCAAAAATTCATATTTCGGAGCGAAAAATCGAAATCGGATCATTAGGAGGGTCAAATCCAAAAATTTGACCATATAATTTTATATGAGATGATATTTTGGTGTAAGGATCATGTGTATGTGAGATCATTATTGTAGGATAAGCCTAATGCTTTAAATGAGGGACAAGTGGTCAATTTAGAGGCCATTGGATTAAATAGTTACACAATTAATCTTGGCCTCTCATTTTGCAGATTTTTAACACCCTATATAAGGATAAAATCCTCGAGAATTCTTTGAAAAAATCAATCATCTTCATCCTTTCTTACCCACAAACCCGAGACACCTATTTTCTCACCCTTTTCCCCATTTTTCTTTTTTCTAAGCCTTATCTCTCCACATCTTTAGTTGAAATTACACTTTCATGCTCAAAAATCACTGCTCTTTCACATAGAAAAGAGCTTGCACCAAGGAAAGGCCAAGAAATATAAGGGATAAGAGGAGCAAATAGAGGAAGGCCATTCTAAAAAGGGAAAAGGCAAGGAGAGAGAAGAATAGGTCTCAATGAAGCTTAAATAAGGTTAGTGGATACAATTTATAATTTATTTCAATTATTTCAATGAATTTCCCTTGAATTTTCCTTTATGTAACTATATGAACAAGTGCTAAATGATGATTTGATTTGATATAATTTGATATTATGATGAATTAGCCAAATATAAACTTGAAATAATGAAGAAAATTAAGTGAAAGGCCATGATACGTAAGTGGCTGAATGATGTCCAATGGGTAAGTATGATGTATGATTAATGTTAAATTAATCTTTTGCTACAATTGAACATTTTAAGGTATAAGTAAACTACTAGACTTGATAAATGTGAAAAATAATAAATGTACATAATTGGATGTAAGTATACATAATAGTAGAAAATTTAGATGCTTGAGAATTTGTATGTATATTAAGCATATTATGACATAACAATGTCCAAAATGATAAATGAAGTATGTGTGATGGGATGAAGAAAAATAAAATAATTGTTAAGTGAAAATTCTTTATTGGCCGAATGGCTTATTGATGTATAAGTGATTGAATTGGCCATATTTTGACAATATTTTGTATTTGTCTGAACAATGTGCAGTTAATAAAAATTAAAAAAGTGAGAAATAGAATTTTGAATATGTGGACACAAGGCAATTAATATTTATAATGATATAAAACTACTGAAAAGTATGGAAATGAATAAAGTGTTATGCCCTTAGTGTCGGTAGGTAACACAGGACCCTAGAATAATATATTTTGTTCTGCTCTGTTATTCTCTGCTTTGTTATCTAAAAAATACTGATTATTCTGTTAGCCAGCTTATTATTGATAGTCAAAAGAGTAGTCGCATACTTTCAAGCATTGTGAAAACTCCCGGTGACTGGATTTACTTATCCGCTTATTCGGTTCATGGATTTTCCTGTTGTCAATAACTAGGGACAAAATGATAATTTTGAATAAAACTGTGTAAAAAGAAAAATTTTAACCTTAAAAATATTGAAAATGTGAACAAAAATTATATAAGATGAAAAATAAAGTATATATTTAACAAGGGTAAAAGTATAATTTTACATCCAATGAAGGACAAAATAATCAATTGCCTGTAAAACATAACTAAAAGAAATAAAATAGTCTATTTAAATAAAAAGAGTAAAATTTACAAATAAGGAAGAGTATAGGGATCAAACGGTAAATTTACATTCAAAAAATATTTTCAGAGACTAAATGGTAATTTACGAAATTAAAGTTAATTTGGTGTCGGAAAAAATTTACTGAGTCGAAATCAAAGTTAAAATGAATAAATATGAAAAAAAAAGTCAACCAAAGGTCAAAATGAGTCAACATAACAGGAAAAGTCAATTGTATGTATAAAATGGTAAATTTTTACTCTGACTGGTAAATTATTGAAATTAAATAAGAAAGAAAAGTTTTGAGACTATTTAATGAGTAATTGGGCATGAAATAAATAAATTATGAATTTATGAAGTTATAAGAATATAATAAATAATAGTGATTAAATTAAATTAAATAAATAAATTAAGTTAGTTGAAATTCTTTGTAAATATATCCATAACTAAACAATTAGATTTGCTTAGCGTGTAGTTTTATGACTGCGCACAGGGATAGATACCAAAAGATGAGAATTGAAGAAAGAAATGGCATGTACATAGAAGACCATGATTTTGGACTCTGTCTTGTAATTATATGTAGATTATTATGACAGAAATGAAAAATTTTGGCATGTAATATTAACTTATTATATGAGTTTAAGGATTGCAAATGATTAAAGTATGTATTAGTTGTGTGTGTATGTGTATGATGAATTGAGATTATAGAAGTACTGTGAGTTGTTGATTGGAGTCTGGGAGTATGAGAAATATTGTTGAAAGTGCAATTTAACTTATACAGGTTTGAAAATTAAGAAAAATTAAACCGTTATATTGCAAATTTTTCATTAAAATTTAAAATAATAACTTATTATTTATAAGGATATTAATGAATAGTGTAGGTCTTAAATTTAGTTAAGGAAACGTTACAAAGTTGCTTCCTTCTACTGTTTAAAAAATGTTTGTTTTTATTATCTTCCTTAGGAACACCTTAAACATATGCTTGCATAAAACAGCCTGTATAATGCTCCAAAATTAACATTAGGAAGTTATAGATGAATGGTTTAACACTAAACAAATCTCCTAATGGTTTGGAGAGAGAGCTCCAAATTTCACCTGATAGCTTTTACTTTCTTTTCGCCATTAAAGTCTATCCAAACTCATCTGGTTTCAGTTGATCAGATATGATATTGTGTGAGTTTTTCATTCAATCAAATCAAAAGATTTTATATTTACCCAACTCAATTTCATTAATCATTTTTTTTTTTATCAGACACAAGCCGACTCTGTATATATCAAAATGATTCATTTCCCGATTGACATTAATCCGACTCAATTTTTTTACAAATCAGAAGAATTGAATTATATTTAAATTATTTATTAATGGAATCGAATTTTCTAAGGACCACGGATTACTTGTTGTCTGATAAAAATTCACTACCAAATTGGGTGAAAACTCTTGCACCCCCGAGCTTCGGGGAGATCAAATAAGTCAAAAGATGCAAAGCATGGCCCCCCAGTGTTAAAGCCCCATCCTTCTAGATTGTCAGCTCTTAATAATATAATTGGTGATAAAAGGCCAAGAGAAACAAAACTCTACACAAAACGTTGGTTCAACTTTATCGTTGTTCACATTACATCATAAATAGAATTTGAAATTAAATTTGTTCTTTTTAATTATTTATATTAGATTTAATTTAAATAAAACTGATAAAATTAAAAAAATTCAATACTTTAAAATGATTTTATGTTGATTCATGACCTTTTATTTTTATAAAATAATTGTATTATATATATATATATATATATATATATATATATAGATTTTATAATTATCTTAAATTAATTATATACAAGATCATAAATCTTGCATTTCTTCATTATATATCTTATATTGGTGATATAAGCAAAATTTTATGTTGCAGGTATCATAATTTGTGTTTTAATTTTCTCAATTTTTTTTACAATGATATTTGATCTTAATTTTCTATTTGATGTTAAACTATATATATATATATATATATTGGTAAAGATTTATGATTATATATTGTTAAACAAGCAAAAAAATTCGAATATATTATGAGGAATAGTTGAGAAAGATATAAATTTTTGGAAGTTTGAATAAAGAAATTTGAATGAAGTTAGTCAACATTGAACAACAGATAGTGACAGAGACATTTGAGTAAAATATCAATCATCTACACAAATGAAGTTTCCTCCAACTGGCCTTTTCATGTCCATTGGCCCTTTTATTATGCCAATACACTGCACTTTGACTAAAATAATTTCTTTCTAATTCCTACTGCAGCCCACGATTATCTGTCAAACCACAAACTTGCCCCTCAGAATTGTAAAACAGACAAAGTAGATTTTATTCTGTTCCTAGGAATCAAGCCCACAAGATCATAGAAACATTACAAATAATATAAAGAATTAGGAAAAATGGTTGAAGGGTAGAATGTCTGCTTTCTTTATCAAAAACTATTTTACTACACTACCAAAAGTAATCATGATGGCGAGCAACTTGGAAAAATTAACCCTACTGAATGCCTAATATACTTTATAAAAACACTGGTTGAAGTAGGGTAGATATAGCAGTAGCCAATAATAACCCTTTTAAGTAGTTGACTGACTGAATCACTTTCAGTGTAGGCCATGTAATTATTATCATTTCAGTGTCATTTCACCAACTTCATCCCATACATATTTACGTCAGCCGAGACCCCCCAGAGATACACCCTATTCGGAAACCACTCTTTGATTTCCTCTCCTTTTCCCGGCAAAACTATCCCAACCGGAAAACTAACTTGAACCATTCTAAATGTCTAAACTACCCTCTGCATTTCTATATTTTACACTTTACTTCTTCTTACTCCTCCTAGCAGCCCTACCTTTATCAGTAATTTCACAGGATGACAGCACGGAACAAGCCATCCTTTTGAAAGTGAAGCAACAACTAGGTAACCCACCGTCTCTTCAGTCGTGGACCTCCTCGTCTTCATCGTGCACTTGGCCGGAGATTAACTGCACCGACGGCTCAGTCACCGGACTTCTGCTCAGTGACAAGAACATCACAGTGCCGATTCTGGCAACAATATGCGACCTTAAAAACCTTACTGTTATTGATTTGTCATATAATTACATCCCCGGTAGATTCCCAAATGTTTTGTATAATTGCTTGAAGCTCCAAAAGTTAGACCTTTCGCAAAATTATTTTGTGGGTCCAATTCCTGATGATATTGACAAGCTTTCAACTCTCCGGTACATTGACCTCGGTGCTAATAACTTCTCCGGTGATATTCCTCCGGCGATAGGGAACCTAACGGAGTTGCAGGTTTTGCATCTGTATCAGAACCAGTTCAACGGCACATTCCCTAAAGAGATTGGTAATTTGGCCAATCTTGAAAAGTTAAGCATGCCCTATAATGGGTTTTTGCCTTCACCAATTCCTGAGGAGTTTGGTAAGCTGAGCAACTTGGTGTACATGTGGATCAAAAATTCTAACTTGATTGGTTCAATTCCTGAAAGTTTTTCAAATCTTTCAAGGCTTGTGCACTTGGATTTGGCTGTAAACAATCTGGAAGGTAAAATTCCTGATGGGCTATTGTCATTGAAGAATTTGACCAATTTGTATCTGTTTCATAACAGATTGTCAGGACAGATACCGCAGAAAGTAGAAGCCTTGAATTTGGTGGAAATTGATTTGGGTACAAACAACTTGACCGGTTCAATACCTGAAGACTTTGGCAAGTTACAGAAATTGCAATTGCTTCATCTGTATAGCAATCAGTTATCCGGTGAAGTGCCTGCAAGTATAGGCCTTATTCCTACTCTGAAGAATTTTCGGGTTTTCAATAACAACCTGAGCGGAGTTTTGCCAACAGAAATTGGCCTCCATTCAAAGCTCGTAGCTTTCGAGGTTTCAACCAACCATTTCACTGGCAAATTACCAGAAAATCTCTGTGCTAGAGGTGGTTTACAAGGAGTTGTTGCGTTCTACAACAATCTTACCGGAGAGGTTCCTATGTCGCTTGGAAATTGTTCCACTTTGCACACTGTTCAGCTTTATGGCAACATGTTTTCTGGTGAGATACCTTCGGGAATTTGGACAGCTACCAGTATGATTTACTTGATGCTAAGCGACAATGCTTTTTCGGGCAACCTTCCAAGCTCGCTGGCTTGGAATTTGTCCAGATTGGAACTTAGCAACAATCGGTTTTCTGGTCCTATTCCTACTGAGATCTCTAATTGGGAGAATTTGGTTGTTTTTGAGGCGAGCAATAATCTGTTTTCAGGTGAAATTCCAGTTGAAATCACCAGCCTGAAGCATCTTACCACTCTTTTGCTTGATGGCAATCAACTTTCAGGTCAAACTCCATCACAAATAATATCCTGGAGGTCACTCACTACTCTAAATCTGTCAAGAAATGCACTTTCTGGCCAAATCCCAGCAGCTATGGGGTCTTTGCCTGACCTGGTTTACTTAGACTTATCTCGAAACCATTTATCAGGTGAAATCCCGCCTGAGTTTGGCCAATTGAAGCTTACATCCCTCGATTTGTCCTCCAACGAACTGTCCGGGAAAATCCCAGATGAGTTTGATAACCTTGCTTTTGAGAACAGCTTCACAAACAATTCTAAACTCTGTGCGGTTAATCCAGTTCTAGACCTTCCAAGTTGCTACATCAGAACTCGAAGTTCTGATAAACTGTCCTCCAAAGTTTTAGCCTTGATTCTTGCTATTGCCATAACCGTTGTCCTAGTTACTGTTCTGTTGACCTTGTTTGCGGTTAGAGACTTTCTGAGAAAGAGGCATAAGCGGAAGCTGTCAATGTGGAAACTGACTTCTTTTCATAGATTGGATTTCACACAAGAAAATATTTTGAAAAGCTTGACGGAAAATAATCTGATTGGAAGTGGAGGTTCAGGGAAGGTATACGGCATTGCTTTGAATCGCGAAGGAGACAAGGTTGCTGTTAAGAGGATCTGGAATAGCAAAATATATGATGAGAAGCTAGAAAAGGAGTTTTTGGCTGAGGTTGAAATCTTGGGAGCAATTAGGCATGCAAATATAGTGAAGCTGTTGTGCTGCATTTCGAGTGATGATTCGAAGCTTCTTGTTTATGAATACATGGAGAATCATAGCCTGGACAGGTGGCTTCACGCGACCAGAAGATCAGCATCATGTACAGGGACAAACTCAGTTTATCATGTTGCCTTGGAATGGCCTAGGAGGTTACAGATCGCCACAGGAGCTGCACAAGGTCTACACTACATGCACCATGATTGCTTCCCACCTGTGATTCATCGAGACGTGAAGTCTAGTAACATCTTGCTAGATTCCGAATTCAATGCAAGAATAGCAGATTTTGGACTAGCCAAAATCTTGGCCAAGCCGGGAGATCTTCACACCATGTCAGCAATAGCAGGCTCTTTTGGTTACATTGCTCCTGGTAAGACCATAGCACATCTTCAAAATAATATGTATATATTATTCAATTCAATATTAAAAACAGAAGTAAATGACATTTTTTTGCTTGCATTGCAGAATATGCTTATACGACGAAAGTGAATGAGAAAATTGATGTTTTTAGCTTTGGAGTAGTCCTCCTGGAACTAGTGACAGGAAAAGAACCTAACAGAGGAGATGAGAATAGCAATCTTGCAGAATGGGCATGGAAGCAAAATGCAGAGGGAAAACCTGTTGCTGATTGCCTAGATCCAGAAATTATGGAACCTCGTTATTTGGAAGAAATGACCAATATTTTCAATTTGGGGCTTTTCTGTACTAGCAGATTACCATCTGATAGGCCTTCTATGAAGGAAGTTTTGCAGGTCCTACGTCTTTATTCGCCTAAGGATAACAAAGAGAAGAAGATGAGAAGTGAACTCGACGTTGCTCCTCTTCTTGGGTCTGCTACTTATCTCTATAGTTACAAGCATAGTAAGAGAGGATCAAGTCAGGAATATGATTGCCACTTTGAGCATGGCGTGTGATGTATAGTGGCTCGTATTTCTTTTCTCCATCAAGAGCGTATATGTTTGATGTAGTCACGAAAATAAGCCTGTTCATGGAGTTGAAGGCACCTTTTGTAGTCACTTTAGTTTGCTTTTTCATGAAACTTGTACGAGAATGCTTAACATAATTATATTACAAGAAATGAAGTGTACAAAGGCAAACATAGAAGCACAAAAGGCCTAAATGAGAAAAGAAGAAAATCCCCTTGAACAACCATACACGAACTCGACCTTGTTTGATGCACAAATAGGTTCGAAACAAAGATTGTTTCATTTTGATGGAGGCCTGGAATTGCCCTGACTCACGAAAACAAAAGAACAGGAAAGCCCAGTAATGTCCCTCACACTCGCAAGGAATGAATCTCGCACATCCACAAGTGGAAAAAGAAAGCTCTACAACCTCAGGCAATGACTTCAAACCGCCAGTAGTTCAACAACTCTTTGAGAGCTAAGGGCTCCAGCACCACACTTCAAGAGAATCCTAAGAACATCGAGCAAATTGCCAAGCTTGGCACAGTTCTAGGCGGAGTCAACCCTCTCTCTCACTCTCCAAGACAGCACGTGCATGCCTGGTGCACTGTGATGAAAGCCATCAATTAAGCACTTACCAAATTACTTTGATCCCGACATATGGTTGACCCCAAAGGCTATGCTGGTGAGTTCAAGCACAACCTGCAAAACAAAAGCCACACAAGCAAACAAACGGGAAGGCATAAAGATACCATGATTTGCAAATGAGGCTTTAGGGTTCAAAATGCATGCCTTATTAGGCTTCTGCAGAGATTCTGACCTCACTCCATCTTGAGAATTCACAACCTTTGCCATCGCATTATTGGGCTAGATAGTTAAACGGAGGGGGGAAAAAAAGGGGAAAAAAAATTAGCTTCAGGACGAGGTAACTGGGGTGAAAAAATTCAAGGAAGGATTAAGTATCTGAGCCTTAGACATAAAACATTGTCAGGTTCTTTAGCACAGTCACTGGAAACATAGCACGCATAGTGGTGCAGAACCTGCGACCACATATGCACCAGTTAGGAGACTGTCAAGCACAGAAAAAAAAAAAAAGAGGTACTGCAAAACAACCAGATTTGAAGTACAAAATTTAACATTTAAGTGAAATCAGGCAATGCAAGATCGATTTACACATAACGTGAAGTCCCATCTTGCAATTACTGTAGCATAAGTAGTATTAGCGTTGGAACTAAAAACTCAAGATAAAAAAGAAAACCCAGCAGAATGTGACTTTTGAAACATGAAATATTCAGATAAATAAATTAAGATCAGCAATATAGATTCAAAACCTCTAGTTCTTCTGGCAAGCCATTTTGTAGAACTCTGATACCATTTAAACACCTACTGTCCATCAGCGAATCTGAATCTGCTGCAGATATATCATCCTGCAAAGATTCTCACTCTCACTATCTCCACCAGAACTTCCAGTATTGTCATTGCCATCTGCTACAATCTTTAACCCAAAATCTTCAAACAGAGTAACTCACCTCACAATTGAGGCTTCGAGCACTGGAATTTGAACATATAACACTTTCAGCAAGTTCTACCGCTGCCTGATTACAAGGTTTGACTAGTTCTCCATCGACCTCCATAGCAGTCCCTCCCCAACTTATGAGCCGCTTGGAAGCACCATTCTCTGCTTTCTCCACAGGAGGTGGCACCAAATCCCCATTTATGTCCTCTCTTGTGAATTTATGTGTTTCGCCATCATCAAATTTTGATATGATGCATGGATCAAGGAGTTCTCGTCCAGAAGCCGCTATAGCTGCTAGATCAGTAGGCTCTATATCATGCCTGCATCCAGCTGGACCTACCCTATCCCAAACTAATGGAGAATTAGAAAAATCCATAGAAGTTTGTAAACTTAAGCCAGGCACATCATTGACAGTCTCACCCACCTGCATAGCATCCCCCAAGATACCTTCTTCATTGTCTGACTGCCCTCTGAATAACCTAGCCTCAAATTTGCTACCAATATCTCTATCAGTTGAACATACCAATTTAACACCTTCACAGGAACCAACCAGAGGTGGTTCACCAGGTTTACCTGTTCTATTTTCTGGTGAAACAGACAACAGCCTCTGTGGGCTTATAGAGGCACGTTTCTCAGGTTTATCTGGCCTCATATCTAGCAAACTATCATTTTTCCGTTTGAGATGTCCCTCAGCAGACCCAGCCCGTGATATTGTAGCATCTTCACCAGATTTTCCAGTGTGTGAATTTAACTGCCTTGATGGCGGAGGCCGTTTATAACTGATACAGAATGGATTAAATCAACCAATCAAACAATCAAACAGAAAATGAATTGGATAAATGGAGAAAGTATATAATGAACTTCATTGATTAATTAACTGAAAAATACAAGAGAAAATAGTCCAGGAAGCTAGCTTCCCTCTCCACAACAATGGAGCTCCGCTATTGAGCAGAAAATCTGCATAAACAATCAGCATGTCCCTCTAATTCCTCCTGTCCCGAATATAAAAAGCAACCCAAAAACCAAAAGACAAAAAGCAAAACCGTTACAATTTCAGTACAGCTAAGCATAACTAATCATTCCCTCATTTCCAAACAAATTAGTCAGGCCACAACTATATCAAATCAGCTTCCTGGAGTGCCCCTACTTGCTGTAACTTCTTCCGGCGAGAATAGACCAACCACCTCCTAGGCCCACTTGCTACTTGATCCATCAGCCCATCCGGATTGCCATCTTCTACATCATTGCTGCCCCCTTGAAAATAAGTCTTGTCCTCAAGACTTAGCTGAGGATAGGTGCTCTTTAAAAGGAATTCATCTTCCCATGTAGCATCTTCTACTCCCTTGGACTACCACTGCACTAGCCACTGGGACATGTGCTCACCATCTCTATAGACTATTCATGATGCTAGCACCTTTGTTGGGACAGCTCCATCGCCCGGTTCCAGCTCTAACTCAGGTAGCAGATTGGGAGAGCTTTGTTGGGAGCCAATGGCTTTTTTGAACAATGAGACATGGAAAACAGGGTGAACCTTAGAAGATTCAGGGAGACGCAACCGATAGGCCACCGTTCCTACCCTTGCTTCAATTTGGAATGGCCCGTAATATCGAGCCGACAGCTTTGGGTAGACCCTTCAAGTCACAGACTGCTGCCTATGCGGCTTAAGCTTCAAAAAAACTCAATCCCCCACCTCAAACTGGACATCGCGACGATGCTGGTCAGCTTGAGCCTTCATCAGTTGCTGCGACCGAAGGAGATGATGCTTTAGCTGCCTCAAGACTTCATCGCGATCCTAAAGCTCTTTAGCTACTGCTTCTACCTGTATCTCACCCGAAACATATTGTAAGAGGGTCGGGGGTCGCCTTCCATACACCACTTCGAAGGGGGTGACTCCGGTACTGTCATGAAAGGTAGTGTTATACCAATATTCAGCCCAGGACAGCCAGTGACTCCAATAGCAGGGTTGGTCGGATGCAAAACAACAGAGGTAAGTCTCTAGGCATCTATTAACCACTTCGGTTTAGCCATCCGTTTATGGATGATAGGAAGAGCTGAACTTGAGCTGAGTCCCCTGTAACTTAAACAACTCTTGCCAAAACCGACCCAAAAAACCGGATCCCTATCGCTAATGATCGACTTCGGGAACCCATGCAACCGGACAATCTCCTTAGCAAACAACTCAGCTATCGTCCGAGCAGTGTAGTGGTGCTTCAAGGCCACAAAGTGGCTGTATTTGGACAGCCTATCAACGATCACCATGATAGCATCATACCCTTTAGACTTCGGCATCCCAATGATAAAATCCATAGGAAGGTCTTCCCAAACTGCTTGCAGAATTTGGACAGCCTATCAACGATCACCATGATAGCATCATACCCTTTAGACTTCGGCATCCCAATGATAAAATCCATAGAAAGGTCTTCCCAAACTGCTTGCAGAATAGGGAGAGGCTGTAGTAACCTGGCTGGAGCTAACAGTTCTTGCATTGTTGGCCTACTCCTCCAAACTTATATTGCATCAACTTAGAAATTATATATTTATCACTTATAGTTAATTTTATTTTGGATATTATCAGGTACAAATGTCAACTTATTAATTATAATCCTCAAAACAGTTCGGGAGTTGATCTTCGACTTGTTAATTTGTTAATTTGTTGACATTGTAATGTATTTATTTAACACATAACCATATCAAATCCTTTTCAGTATTTTTCTACTTATTTTCTTTATCAAGATTAAACATGAATTCACTCTCAATCTGTATGAATATCAGTTTGATAGAAAATAATTCTTGTCAGCAATTACATTGAGATTAAAAGCATTACTAGCAATTACATTCATCATATTAACATTTCATGCTTATATATATATATATATATATATATATATATATATATATATATATATATATATATATATATATATATATATATATATATATATATATATATATATCAACAACTGCTATGGAAAAAAACTTCATGCTTATATATATATATATATATATATATATATATATATATATATCAACAACTGCTATGGAAAAAAACTGATTCTTACTTTACAAATATACGATACTCGACAATAGAAATTACTGTTTCTAATCAAACAGAGTGTGAAACTCTAACTTATAACAAAGCCAAGTTGCTAATGGATCCAATCAATTATTTTCTCAACTAATTACTATTTTTGCCACTATGATCAATTCCAAACTATAAAGTAAGCCAAAAGAATAGAAAAAATACATAATCCGCTACTAATACAAGTATAACTAACCATTAGCAAAATGCAAATCAAGGTTTGATTAATTAATACGCCTAGGACCAGAAGGTGGCAATGTTCCTTTAGGTAACATTGAATTCAACCCCTGAACTCTTGATGAATTGAAGGAATTCTGAGCCTTGAATTCGAAAACTGAAGCATCCTTGGCTGAAGGTGAAACCCAAGAAGCGAGACTCAAGCAGAACAAAGTGAAAAAAAATCGAATGAAAAAGAAAAATTGAAAGCATACTTGAGATATATATTCGAATTGAAATTGAAAAAACCCAGGAGAGATGTAACCCAAGAGAAAGGAGAGTATACCTGAGATAGGAAACTCACAGTTTCGGAGTAAAAGGAAAATGAACTAGGGTCTCCTTTGCTTCTCTTATGCAAAATTTATAATCCTCTTTTGCTCAAAATCTTCATAGATGAAAGAGTGATGTTTGGTTTCGAAATCAATAGAGACGAAGAGTTGCCGGCGATCGGAGAGGCTGCAAGCGATGGTTATCGGACAGAGGAGAGTAAAAAATTAGGGAAGCGAAAAATTAGGAAATTGTGAAAGTGAGAACAGAAAATTTAATAAGAGAAGTAAAAAGTTATATTTCTAGAAATACAAATTGTATTTTTGATATTAAAAATTTAAAAAATTATATGAATGAAAAAATTATAATAGTGGGGTATTTTTTGTTATTTTTATTTTTTTCTGTATATTTTTGTAAAAAGCAATTGAATTTTTTATTATAACGATCGCTCCAGTTTCGATTTTAAAACGGCAAGTTTCAATTTTACAATGGTGAGATGGAATAGAAATAGAATGGAAATGATTTAGAACAGTTTCGATTTGGTTTCAAGTTTAGTTTGAAAATGAAGTTTTTTTTTTTTTGATTTAAAAATTATTTTTGGGGATTGAGATAAAGGAATCATTCTCGGATCAAGTATAGTATTAGGCCCAAATAAGAGAAGCGTAGCAAAATTCCAAGCCCAAGCATGAATAAGGAAAACGACGTTCAAACCGTACACGTGGTACCTGACTACCTGTAATCTGTGTCCGTTTCACCTCCCCCGTACAGAGAATGCTCGCGAGTCTTTCCATTGTCAATTTTACGTCCAAACAAACAAAATGATTCCTTAAACGGCATTTTTGTCACTTTTCCTCTCACTGCTACCTTCTCCGCCACATTCTTACTCCCATAATATCCTCATATTTCAAATTTCCATTTCAAACACTTACAGAAAAGCTCATTCGATGCAAACGCTGTACACATTTCGCTGAATTTTGATTTTTAGGGTTTTTTTGCGTGTGATGACTATTATTTCATCGTTAAAATGGCTGATAATCCCTTCTTTTTGTGTTTTTGTATCTTTTTTTGCACTTTTTCCATTGATATGAGGCTCTGTTTGAGTGTTTCTGATGTTGACGATGAATTTTCCATCATCGGTTCGGATATTCTTTCTGATCATGGCGATTATAGTCCTCCGTCTCCACCACCGCCGGCGCCTCCACCTCACCCTCCGTCCGTTTCATGCCAGGAGGAACTTCGAGGAATTGGCTCTCTTAATACTGTTTGTAAGCTTGATTCCAGCTTGAATTTTACTGATGATGTGTATATAGAAGGAAACGGCACCTTAGATATACTTCCTGGCGTCGTTTTGAGCTGTCCTTTTAGGGGTTGTTCGGTTTTAGTTAATATGAGTAAGGAATTCAGTTTAGGTAAGAATTCTGGGATTATAGCGGGAACTGTATCGGTAACTGCTTATAACGTTACTTTGATTGGGGGTTCGCTGATAAACGTGACTGCTTTGGCCGGGGAGCCGCCGGCTCAGACCAGTGGTTCTCCGTCAGGGGTACAGGGGGCCGGCGGAGGCCACGGCGGAAGAGGAGCGAGTTGTGTGTCGGATAATACGAAATTGCCGGATGATGTTTGGGGAGGTGACGCGTATTCCTGGTCGGAGTTGCATGAGCCGTGGAGTTATGGCAGCAAAGGAGGGACCACGAGTAAGGAAGAGAATTACGGAGGTGAAGGTGGTGGAAGGATTGGGTTTGAAGTCATAAGCTCGATTGAGGTTGGTGGCAGTTTGTTGGCTGACGGCGGTGGCGCCGGCATCAAGGGTGGTGGTGGTTCCGGTGGTAGCATCCATATCAAGGCAAAGAGAATGTAAGTCAAACTTGATAGATTCGTAGCTAATGTGCTTTTTTTTTTTATCAATTGGATTCATGTGCAATATTTATAACCTAGATGGTTTTAGTGAAGTTGGAGAAGCTAGTCCAATTATGATTTCTAATTGAGTAGTTGTTAGATGTTATTTTCCCGTTTCTTCGTCTGTTGCATGCATATTAAAAGAGATGTAAAAGAGAAGTAATGGTTTGATAGGTATTTTATCAAGGGTTAATATGTACTGGAGCTTTTGAGGTCTTTGTGAATCACGAAATATTATGTGTTTATTACTGTTAGCCATGAAATATGTGGTTGGACTGCAATGAATCAACAAAGGCTGTTGGCTGTATTACTGGAGATCTTATCCCTCTATTTTACTGTTCTTTTTCCTTAACGATTATATGATGAACGAACTCACTGCAAATTTACATTTAATCTAGAAATTAATCCAGCTGATCGTCCTCTTCTTTGAAGAGCAGGACTGGAAGTGGTAAGCTAAGTGCCTCCGGGGGCGATGGATTTGCTGGTGGTGGTGGTGGGAGAGTTTCTATTAATGTTTTCAGCAGACATGACAGTGCAGAAATTTTTGTTCACGGTATGACTTATGATTTAGAGGTTATCAGTTGAACAAATGAATTATTAGACTGTAATTGTTGTTTTTGTGGAAAGATAGTATGGTGAATGCGACAGCGTAGTTAAATCTAGGGTCCAAAAACTTTTATTTCATTTGATTTAACTTGTTGTGCTCATTATCAATGAAAAAAGCTACGTAACTTTCTGCTGCAAGGGATTGTAATGTGATGTGCCAGCTGATTTTGGCATGGCTCTGCTTTTTTCTTTTTTTATTGGATAGTTTTCTCTTTTGGGTAAGAAAAGGGAGAAGTATGACAGATTATATCCGGTCACTCATCTTCGCTTATAATGGAATTATTGCAATATGACAAAATGTATGTCAAATGAATTCAATCAGTCTGAAAGACTGGCATCATATGTGCAGTGAGGGTCTTGTTTTTTTTTAACATCAAATCCTGAAATATTTTTATTTCTCATAGCGTTTGGTTCATTGAGGCTCAATAGTAGTGTGCTCTCTCATGGAGGTGGCAGAAATGTTTTATTGCAAATCATTTGTTTGCATTATATGTTATGTTCACATCTCTTCACCTTCAATCTTTTGCAATATTTATTTTTATCCGATTTTGTGCTGTTCTTGTTTTATTCTCCAGTCTTGGTAGGTCTGATTAAAAGTATAATGCAATTTATTTATGATATTGTTATCCACTTCCAACTACTACTTTTCCTCCTCACTCTGCCATACAGTTTCAGAGGCAGGAACTTATTGAGTTTTTGGCTAGAATTAATTGTTCCTAAAGAGTGATATAATGCCATTATGTGCTTTGGTTTCTTGTTACAGGGGGAAGGAGTTTTGGCTGTCCAGGAAATTCAGGTGCTGCAGGGACATATTTTGACACTGTTCCCCGTAGGCTTACTGTTTGCAATAACAACATGTCCACTAGTACTGACACTCTTTTGTTGGAGTTCCCCAAACAGCCACTGTGGACAAATGTTTATATTCAGAACCATGCCAAGGCTTCTGTACCATTATTTTGGAGCAGGGTTCAGGTGATTAATGATTGATGTCTTGTGTCCTTACTGTGAATTCATTCTACCTTTGGCCTTTCTATGTTATGGTTGGTTTTTGTTACTGGTTTCTGGATTGAGAGCTATGCTGCATGCACATGTTTACTGGACATATGCACCCTTTGATATGCATTCTTGATTGGGCCTCTTCACATTGATATGCGTTATATCATATTGGTGGAGTTTCACATATCCACACTGACATACACACAAAGGAAATAGAACATGTAGAAGAAAGAGAGAGAGATTTGTGGAATGTATGGTCTATGGTTGTGTTTTAAGTGATATTTGGATGGTCTAGCATGTATATTGCTTGACAATGACAACCCAGCTCCACTATATTTGACTTGCTCTCAAAGTTATCATAACTTGGCAGCTTCAGTTTATCGCTGCTCTTTTATATGCATGTCTTAAAATGTCGCAGTTGGCATTTTTTCCTGTTACTTTTGGATTCTACTATAATTTTGTGTGGCCTAGTGTTATTGCGGTTGAATTGGCTTTGATTTTTCATAACATTATTTCCTTCATTTTCTGTTATGAAGTATTGGTTATATTTGGTTGGTTGAGAATTCATACTCATATATATATGCTGATGCGATCTACAGGTTCAAGGGCAAATTAGTCTTTCTGCTGGTGCAGCTTTGAGCTTTGGTCTTGCGCATTATGCCTCCTCGGAGTTTGAGTTGATGGCAGAAGAGCTTCTAATGAGTGACTCAGTTGTTAAGGCATGTGACTTTCCTACTCATCTCTTTAACAAAAGATAGACTTACCTCCAGAAGCTTTTTTTTAAAGTGAATATGCTTATGCAGTGCTTTCAATTTTCTGCGATTTCAGCTCAATGTTTTTCTAAATGAATGTAAATAGATGACATGTGCATTGGAAAGAAACCTTAGGCCATTTTCATGTTAGTTGCCTATCGTAATTGCACTAGGATCTTATGGATAATAGTGTCTTTTCTACTTGAGATGCAGGACATTAATTTGCATATGATATGATAAATATTGACATTTTGTCATTAATTGATGTATCTTTTAATTCCCTATATTTTACCTTTTCTAAAAAATAAACATTTGGATAGCCAAAACTATACTAACATTTTGTATCTTCAGTTGATTGTTTTGTTTCATAGCCACGTCTGTGCTTCAATGCAGCTTATATGTTGCAGGCCTTGCCAAAATGGAATGTTTTTTCTTTTTCTTTCTCTCTACTTTCTGCCGCTGCTTTCTTGCCATATTTCTCTCTGCCTAATTTTTGTACAGTTGTTGTATCTATTGCCTTGGGTAATTGGATAATCTGTGTAAAAATTGTTGATATTTTCTGTTGATAATACTCTTTACATTAATTTTTACTGCCAATGCATTAGATATATGGGGCTCTTCGGATGTTCGTCAAGATATACTTGATGTGGAATTCAAAAATGCTAATAGATGGAGGTGGTGATGCAATTGGAGCAACATCTTTGCTTGAAGCCAGCAATTTAGTTGTTCTCAAGGTACCACATTCGATATCTTTCTCATTAATTTCAAAACCTTGATTTTATGTTGCTTCTAATACTCACGAATCATATTGATTTTGTGTTGTTTCTATTGATTCAAATCTTATTATCAGGAATCCTCTGTGATACGTTCTAATGCAAATCTGGGAGTTCATGGGCAAGGATTTTTGAATTTGTCTGGGCCAGGCAATATGATTGAAGCACAACGCTTGATTTTATCATTATTTTTCACTATCAATGTAAGCTGAAGGATCTGGTTTTGCTTTGGTATACACATGTTTCCATTTAAAGAAAATATTTTGGTTTGATATTGGGAGTGGGACATTTTATCTTCCTAACCAGTTTTACAGTTGATACTTATCTGCCACTTTGAATGCTGGGTATGGACTAGCCATGGTAGAATTTTTTTTTTGGCATGGTTTGCTTCTCATTTGTCTGGTAGAACCAGTTTTATTGCTAAGGTCAACATAATAATCTGCATGTTATTATGCCAATTTCCATGTGCGATGTCAAATTGTCAATCACTTTTAGATGCATGTGTCGTTTTAAATATTCCGAACCCTTATATATTTTTCACATTTATTAGCTTAACAGTGGTTCATACTCAGGCATCTTTTCATTGTGCATTTAAATTTATTTAATTCCTCTACATATTATGCTTCTGCAATATTGTGGTCCTTTTAGTAGTTTTATTTATCGAACAAGGCCTCTAGGCTTCATCAGCTGTGCCATTGAATTATTTTAACTTTATAACTGTATTTCCCCATCTAGCATGGGATTAAGGCTTAGTTGTTAGAAATTGATTTTTTGATAGCTGCAAATCAAGTATAAGAGAGCAAAGTAAACTAGAAGACGGCTTTAAAAAGAAATAAGTTCCTTGGAGGAAGTTTCTGCCTTAAAAACTATTCAGCAACAGTCTCTATAACCAAAAAAGTTTAGCAAGTTGCATGGGCCTTTGTCTAAAAATTTTGAAGCATTTTTATAATTGCAGATCAAGTGAGACCTGAAGACTCTGTTTGGTTAATTTTGTTTTTTGTTGTCAAAGACCAATTGTCATGAATTTTAACTAATTGCTTGTTTCTCTTGTTGGCACTCATTTCAAAATTCTGCACCTCAGTTTAATCATTTAGTAGTTTTAACTTTAGTTTATTACTAACTAGGTGCAGATATATTTGGTTCTGCATTTACATATTATTTATATGTAGGATTAGAAAAGTTGATTTGCTTTTAAGCTTAGGCTATATTCTGGCCATCAATCTTCTCTTCAAAACTTGTAGGTTGGATCTGGTTCTGTTCTTCAAGGTCCGTTGGAGAATGGCAGTGATAATGATATGTGAGTTACAAAGAACTTATGACTGACTTCTGCCTTCCTTTATTTGCATTAATATATATTTTTTGGCTGATGAAAGGACACCACGGCTCTACTGTGATCTCCAAGACTGCCCCATTGAGCTGATTCATCCACCTGAGGATTGTAATGTCAACTCTTCACTGTCCTTCACTCTTCAGGTGTTCCATTTGCCAGATTGAGACTATGCGCTTATCTTGGTCATATTAGTGAATGTTTATTTTTAATGTGATGGATTCCTTTTGTGTATCTTATAAATGGTTCGCCTGTTTCCTTAGATCTGTCGAGTTGAAGATGTTGTTGTTAAAGGCATGATAACAGGATCTGTTGTCCATTTTCATTGGGTTAGAAATGTAGTTGTACAGTCTTCCGGAGCAATCAGTGTATCTGGTTTAGGTATAACTTCTTCACTTTTTTTCTTTTCTCCTTTTTACTGATGGGCACAGAATTTAATCAATGGAATGGAAACATTTCTTTTCAAGATTCCCCATTCTGGAGTCTGGTTTGTTAAAGCTCATTTTCAAGCAGGCTGGATGGTATAGTCTTGGAAACAATGTTGACTGAGTTTTGATCTAAACTTAATGTAGGCTGCACAGGCGGGTTGGGGAGAGGAAAAGTTTCAGATAATGGTCTGGGTGGTGGTGCTGGGCATGGAGGCAAAGGTGGTGATGGTTATTACAATGGCTCTTTCATTGAGGGTGGTGCTGCATATGGAGATGCTGGATTGCCTTGTGAACTTGGCAGCGGTAGCGGAAATGGATCTCTTTCACGGGCAACTGCTGGTGGTGGTATACTAGGTAATCTCTGAGGTTTACTCTTGTATAGCCACTAACCTGGCACATGGCTACATTATGTGATGCTGCTTTCTACCCTTTGTATCTGTCAAAACTTTGGTGAGGATATAATTTCTATTTATGTTATCAAACCCTGTCTTTGGGTGGGGGTGCAACTATGCCTTTTGACTGCCTTTTTTTTTTCCAGATTAAATTGCAATAACCCACATGGCTTATGTATGTAATTTGGTTAATGTTGGGTTAATTTTATAGAGGCAGTTATGAGTACCGTTGCTTTGTTGCAGTAGTATTCCTGCAGGTCGTGTTAAATCACATTATGGTTATGTTTTTGCAAGCAGATTATTATGAAAATATGCAACCACTTGCAAACATAAAAAAGACGTGGGTTGGTTTTTACTAAGTTGAAGAATAATCTTGCGAGTTCCTAATCTAAAATAGCACTATGGCTTTGGCAGTTGTTTTGTATGCGATGTGCATTAATGGCTAGTTTCACTAGTTAAAGACTTTGATGTCAGCTAAATTCAACAATTTTGCCCCCATATTGTTCTCATCTTTTCCTTTTTTTTTTTTCTCACCTGACTATGTATTATTCGTTATCTCTTTTGAACAGTGATGGGTTCTGCAGAGCATGCACTGTCTAGTTTGTCAGTTTATGGTTCCCTTCAAGCTGACGGAGAAAGCTTTGGAGAAGATGTTAAGAAAAAGGATGGTGTGGCTTCCAGTATAGGTCCTGGGGGTGGTTCTGGTGGAACAATTCTTCTTTTTATTAGTACAATGGCACTTGCTAATTCTTCTGTCATCTCAACTGTTGGAGGGCACGGCAGTCCTGATGGAGGTGGTGGTGGAGGTGGCGGGAGGGTTCACTTTCATTGGTCAAATATTCCAATTGGAGATGAGTATATGCCAATTGCAATTGCGAATGGAAGCATTCAGACTTGGTTTGTATTCAGCATTAAACATGCCTTAAAATAGCTTTGAATTTATTCCTTGCATCGACAATTTAGTGATCTTTTTATTAAATTGTTTTCTCTGGACTCCATATAAATGTATAAATACATGAATGTGCACACATGCACGCATATATACTTGTATAATTAGTACTGCATGGCCACAATGATGATGGAAACTCAAAATCATTATGTTGAGATGTGGTCATTGAGCCATGTAGAGGTTGCTTTGGCTATTAGGACTGACGCATGATGGTCCTAAAAGAATCTTGTTTCACTAGGATTTGTTCAGAAGTTGGGTCTTTTTAAGGAAAAATCTGCCAGAGCATGTCTGTATTGGACCTGCTGTTTATGGATCACCAGCAACAGTTTTCCTTTTCTTTTTGAAAACCTAAGCTCTGCCCTCATTGCAGACAACGAAATTTCGATTGTCTTATGTATCTGAAATCATGAAAATGAGATTCGGCTTGGAATCTGTTTCACCTATATTACTGACTACTGATACTACCATCATAACCAATGGCAAATGAATGGTGAAAGCTGGGCCACCACTGCCTTTTACCTTGCCCTTCTCTAGTGAGCAGAAAAAACAAAGGAATTAAGTGTGAAGAAGTAACAGGAAGGATGAGAGAATTCTCAGAAGCATTGCATTGATTCCCTAGGGAGACTTTCTTTGCAGTCTGTTTAAGTTTATTCTTAATGATGAAAGCCAGATAAGTGGCCTTAGATGCTCACTAATTCTTTTTCTCTTCATTGATGCAAAATATTTGGGTAAAAGTTTCTTCTTCTTTTCTTTTTACCAAAGAGAGTATATGGATATTGGGTTAGACGACCTTCACATTGTGAGCTGGATAGGTTCATGCTAGTTTGAATTTTACATCTTCTATGCTCCTCCTCGCATTATGCTGATATATTTTCTTCATCCTTTCCACTTTTTTTTTCTTTGTAATGAAATCATTGGTTTGTGATTCATGAAATCAGCTGGACTTTCATAATGGCAGGGGTGGATTTGGCAGAGGTCAGGGTCGTGCTGGTGGAAATGGGACTGTCACTGGAAAGGCCTGCCCCAGAGGACTTTATGGTATCTTTTGTGAGGTAGTTCTTCAAATTCATCACTTCAATTATGTCGAAACATATGAAGCTCTACTGCATATTTGACTATAAAAATTTATAAAACTACAATTGGAACATGTCATTTTTAAAAATAAGTCATATATTGTAATCTCCATTTGCCTCAAAATTGATAATCCATAGTGAGATTCATTTATCCACCGTGTGGATAATGCTGCAGGAATGTCCCATTGGGACTTTCAAGAACATTAGTGGATCTGATAGAGAACTTTGTCAAGACTGCCCATTGTATGAGCTTCCAAGTCGTGGCAGATATATTTCTGTTCGAGGTATTTCCAAAATTTTTCTTTGAAGTCTTGAAGTTTGTCTTCATCCAGGATGAATGTTTGTAAATCTCACCAATATTTCCTTCTCCTCCATCTCTGTGCATGTGTTGATGTCTTCAGTTTCACTTCAATTTTTTCAACAGGTGGTGTCACCAAAAGACCTTGTCCATACAAGTGCATTTCTGAAAGATATCATATGCCAAATTGTTATACAACTCTTGAAGAGTTGGTATACACATTTGGTGGTCCATGGCTGTTCAGTTTAATTCTTCTGGGTCTTCTTATTTTGTTAGCACTAGTGCTCAGTGTTGCACGGATGAAATATGCTGCCGGAGACGAATTACCGGCTGTTGTGCCACCGCAACGTATTTCTCGAGTAGATCACTCCTTTCCATTCCTGGAGTCACTGAATGAGGTTAATCTCCATTCTCCAAACAACATTTGCTTGTTATCGTTGTTATTATTGTTGTTGCTGTTGTTATTGTTATTATTATTTTCAGTTTGCCAGATGAAAGTTCTTCCATTTTTTTACTGATATGAGCTACTGATCCTGTTGGTAGGTATTGCAAACAAATAGAAATGAAGAGTCTCAAAATCATGTGCATCGGATGTATTTTATGGGTCCAAATACCTTTAGAGAACCTTGGCATTTGCGACCCTGCCCCCCTGAGGAAGTGATTGAAATTGTGTAAGCTTTCTCTTTCTATCCAGTGTATTTGATTGTTGGATCTGGTTGCTATACCTAGTATTTTTAACTATCTGCATAATGTGAACTAATTTTGCTCATTGTCTCTTACCAAATTATATTTGTATGACTTCTATTTACTGATTTCATGGCAGATATGAGGATGCATTCCGTATTTTTGTGGATGAGGTTAATTCCTTAGCTGCTTATCAGTGGTGGGAAGGATTGATTTACAGCATTCTTTCTCTTCTTGCATATCCACTTGCATGGTCCTGGCTTCAACAGTGTCGCAAAAAGAAGTTACAACAACTTCGTGAGTTTGTAAGATCAGAGTATGATCATGCTTGCTTACGCTCTTGCCGCTCACGTGCTCTATATGAAGGGCTTAAGGTTTGTTATATATTTTCCTAGTGCTTTTTGGTCATTACTTACTTATCTGCACTTGGAAAGACTCTTTCCTTAAATGTACAACACGAGAACCCTCAAACATGTTGGGTCTTTTTGATGGTTATAATTAAAATTTATGTGGAGGGCAAAATAACAAATATCGTTTCTTCTTTTCCTCAACTATTTTTCTTCCTTCTTTAGATTGGCCAGTCCAAGATCTCTAGGGTCATGCATCTCAAGGATGATGATGCTTAAAATTTCTGAAAGTTAATGAAGGGCTTAAGTGTAATATCTCTGCTGAAGTCCATCCTTAGTGTATCAACCTAGAAATCATGAACCTGTTCTCTGTTTGGGACTTCTGGGTTCTGATTGCTACCTTTTTATTTGCTTGGAATTATTGTTGTGCTTGTGGTTGCAAGTTATGTAATGTCACATGCAGCATTCTATAGTTGGACAATTTCTTTGAAGACCTAAATGGGTAAAGGGGGTGCGAGAGAATGGTAATACACTTGAAATAAACAAACAGTCAACAAGATAACATACAAAATTACACGGTAGTCTCTCATATAGGAAAAAAAAAATTAGTTAAACCCTGGATAAATGGTACATGCCAAAAGAAAAAGAACAAAAGTAACAAAACAGCAGCTTTCATCTGCATACTGAGTTTCAGTGGGTCTCCCAGTAATGAGTGTGGATTTATGCTGCAGGTGGCTTCAACTTCAGATCTAATGCTAGCGTATGTGGACTTTTTCCTGGGCGGAGATGAGAAAAGACCTGATCTTCCTCCCCGTCTTTATGAGAGGTTTCCCATGTCTTTAGTTTTTGGAGGTGATGGAAGTTATATGGCTCCTTTCTCTCTTCACAGCGACAATATTGTCACCAGCCTCATGAGCCAGGTTTGCCATCTGTTATATTTCTAGGGTAATCTCTTTTTGTGAATTCTCTATTTACCCCGTCCAGTTCCGAGCGTGAACACAAATATCCTTGCACATGAGTTGGAAAATGCAGTTGAGTTGATTTTTGAATGTTTTCCAGTCTGTTCCTCCGACCATTTGGCATCGATTTGTGGCTGGACTGAATGCTCAACTCCGCCTGATTCGGGGTGGACACTTAAAGATTAGTTTTGGTTATGTTATTAGCTGGCTTGAAACACATGCAAATCCGGCATTAAGTGCATATGGTGTACATGTTGATCTTGCGTGGTTTCAGCCTACATCTTCTGGATATTGCCAATTTGGCCTAGTAGCATGTGCAGCTGAGAATGAGTGTGTTTCACAACCAACTGAAGGCCAAGATGGATGTCTCTTATCTGGGAGACAGTCATGGTAAAATATTGTTTCTATTCTTTTGGTATTATTCACATGTTCATTTAGGCTTACTTACATTCCCCTGCATTTTTCAGTTTGCCTAGAGTGCACAGAGGCAATTGGTTGGATCACCTGAAAGTAAGTGAGCAATTGATCATGCACAAAGGGATTTTTGGAGGTTTATTGCATTCGAAGAATTTGCGAACGCTAAAATTAAAGAGGGGCATATGTTATCCTTTTTCTTTTGTCCTTTATAGTACTAAACCTGTTGGTCATCAGGTAATGTAAATGTTTGGACTGTATTCTTGGCGCATATATCTCTGATACTTTTAATGACTCTCTCTCTCTCTCCGTTGCTGCAGGATCTCGTTGGTCTGTTCATATCTGTACTCTTACTAGCAGATATTAGCTTAGTCCTGCTTACTTTGCTGCAGATGTATTCTATTTCACTGCTCAGTTTCCTATTAGTTTTATTTATCCTGCCACTGGGTGTACTGTTTCCATTTCCAGCTGGAATCAGTGCTTTATTCAGTCATGGACCTAGGCGATCAGCTGGTCTGGCACGTTTGTATGCTTTGTGGAACATTACGTCCTTAATCAATGCAGTAAGTCATTCTTGAGGCTTTCTTTTTTAAGACCACACACAAGTTAAAATGTAAATGGGATTTAGTTTTCCTGAATATTGTGAATTTCCATTGTGATCACAAGTGTGCCCTGTAACAACTTAATGTGACAACATCATACTCTATGGGCAATTTATTGCAAAACTGATCACTGTTTAATGGATATATGGTGACATATACTATATAAACCATCCAGATGTTTCAGAAAGGTCAAAGTTGTAGAGGTTACGTGCAAATGTTCTGCTTATTAATGTTTTTTGGCTGACATCTTCCATGCATTATATATTGTTAATATGTGTGTGTGTGTGCACGTGTAATACATTTTACATGTGCAAGCACAGAAAATTTATCTTTGCCTTTATTTAATATTTGCACCAATAAGTATTGTGAATGTTTCCTTTCCAACTTCTGTCTACAGTAATAAACCATGCGTCAGTCATAAATTCTGAAAATCTTATTCTTAATTTCTCATGGCAGGTAGTTGCCTTCATATGTGGATTTGTTCATTATAAGATTCACTCTAGTAGAAAACATTCAAACTTTCAGTCCTGGAATTTTAGTGTGTAAGTTGTCCTTTGCGCTGCAGAAGCAGTTTTGTTGTGCATCTCCTGGTAGTCTTATTGCCGGTGATGTCTAAAGCATTCTAGTTTTTTATTTAAAAATTCATTTTGTCTGATTGTGCAGGGATGAAAGCGAATGGTGGATGCTTCCTTCTGGATTGTTGCTGTGTAAAATAATCCAAGCACGACTTATTGATTGCCATGTAGCTAACCAAGAAATTCAAGATCAATCTTTGTATAGTAGTGACCCGGAAGTCTTCTGGCAATCATGAAGGTATGTAAAAATAAAAAGAAAAAAAGAAAAAGGTAAATAGAGTTATACAGCATGGATTTATATGTTACCAAAAAAAAAAAGAGGTTTTTGCAAATTATTGAAATTAGGTGTGAATATGTTTTGTGTTAGTCCATGCCTCCAGTTTTTGTACAGGGCAGTCTATCATATGCCCCATGCATTTATCCCCATTATTTAGGGAATGCTATTGATAGGTTGTATTCCATATTTGTTGTCGATGTGATGCAGTGATTATATACCCCACACATTCTTTATTATTTTATTGAATGCTATGGTCAATATAAATAGGTTGCATTCTAAATTTGATATATACGCTGCTTTTTTTTTTGTTCCCTTTTTAAATAGTTTGATGATGCTGGTTATTGAAGATAGTACTCCAGATTTAAATATTAATTTCCAGGTGTGGATTTGCAGGAGAAATAACAGGAAATAGATTATTTTTATTAAGCCAAAAATTTGTATAACCAAAATTAAAAATCAGACTCTAGAATTTTGAACTCCTAATAGCTGTAAAAGCCGCCATGAATGAAGAAAAAGGTAAATTGATGTTCCTGTTAGTAGGTTTTTTTGTTAAAATTTGTGTACAGTAACAGCAATCTTTTGTAAACTTGGACAAGTCCGTATTCAGCTGCTAAGTAGTGTAACTCAAAGCTTTGTGAATCTGTGTATTCTGCAGATTAGTCATTTTATGGTGAAATCGTATAGAATGAATGTGACAGTTCGAAATAATTATGTCTTCTTGGTTAGTGAAAAGGAAATTTCATCAATTTCCATAAATTGGACCACCAGTAGACGGCGCTTAAGCAGTGAGCAATTCTTTCGCTCTTCAACTTTGTGCTTTCGCTAGCACTAAGCAATTCTTTCGTGCTTCAACTTTGTGCCTTGACTAGTGTTAGTTCGGTATGTGGTACATTTTACTTTTTTTTAACTATGGTATTATTAGCTGATAGATCTGATCTCTCCATCAAAAGATAGATTTTTGTCCATCTTTGTGCAGGCTTTATAATTCAACATGTCAAAGTGGTCTGTAGGGCGCTTTACAGGTTGGTAGGTTGGTTTGCAGAAGTGTAACCAGAAAAAAGCAATAGCGAGAAAATACAATCAACGGGTGGAAAAGTACCGTAGCATAGCAGCAGACGCAAAATGGCAAAAGAAAGGCCAAGAAAATACAAAAGGTAGCGTCACAGGGTACAAACCCACTATCTATATACGCAGTTACGCGCACGCTTTTATTAAAGCAATTAGAGCAAAAAGACAAGCTTGATGAACATGACGAATTAAATATTTCTGTGATTCATCTCTGGGGAATGGGAGTATTCCAATCCAAATGTGCATCATGAGGAGCACTTGACCACTGGCTATTCACCTGAATCTAGAAGGCCCAACGTAGGATTATTTTTTCTTTTGCGGATATAATATTTTAAAGAAATTATTGAATACGCTTGGCATAAGGCAGGCAGCGTGTTGCAATTTGTAAACCATCTACGTAAGCTATAGGGTCAATATCATTTTTTACCTAATAGGTCGAATATTTTGTTTTATTATTTGGTTATGCACTCTAAGCCGAAAATACATAATTTACACGGTTTATCATTTTGACAATTCACTCCTTAATTAGCCAATAGGATATGTTTCTTTTTACAATAATAATCATGAGTTTCGTCCCTCTTTACGATATGTTTGATGTGTCCATTTATCGTACAGCTACGATATTCGCCTCTCTGCATTTCGATCCCGATCCATCAGCCGACGAGTTCTTGGAATAATGCTGTCATGTTGAATAGCGTTATGGCCACTACTTTTAAGAACCTGAACAAATACTCAAATTATTAGTTTGAACAAAGAAGTTTTGAAGGGTTTTTTTTTTCATAATTGGGATGAATTTAAAAAAAAAAAAGAAATAGGAATTCAGTGCTATAGTAAAAAATTGACTTTTTTTGTTAAAGCGGAGCTTATGGCATTTTATTTTTTTTTTTTCAGAAAAACAGCACCCTCATGTTCCGTTTTGCTCTTTTTCATTGTTAATGCAGCGATGATGACAACGGTAAAGATAAAATTGAAAATATATAACAATCTATACTAGTATTATATTGTATTAGTAGAATCATAATAACTAGTTTTTGGTAATTCCGTTCACCGAAATTATTTTATGAATTACGAAGCAAATTGTAATTTTAATAGAAAAATTCAATTGAGTTGCGAATTAAAACATGGGAAATTAAACATAGAGTTTCGTTTTTAAAATTACAGCTCAATTTGCAACTCGCAATGTAATTTCGGCAATCAAACAAATTCAGCTATTTCAGCTATTACGACATTATTAATATAAAATAATAATTGCTTTACTTTATCAGTGCAAATTATTTTATTATAAGTATACTAGTCTTTGCATCCAAGGGTCTGTGCACATTATGCGATATGAACAATGTACTGAATAAACACACCTAATTGAGATTGTGACGAAAATAAGAATAGAATTTGACAAATTAAAAATATCAGATAATGATATTTAATGTTATTTTTAAAAAATTGGTGCTATGGTAAAAATAATTTGAAATTTAGAATGTTAGAAATTAACAGTAACGTGGGATTTTAGGTGAAATGGACCCGCACACTTTGCACGTGGAAATAAACTACACCTAACGCAATTATAGTTTTCTCGTTAACCATTTTATTTAAGAGATTACAACATGCGTGTAATTTTATAGGTAAAAAATAATTACAATCGCAATTAAATTTTAAATCTGCACTAAATAGCTTTGCCTATATAAATTTTATATTTTCAATTCTTTTCTGTCAAAAATTATATCCTTTTTTTTATTAACAGTAAATTTTTGAACATCTTTCTCGACATGTTAAAATAAAATATGATTAATTGGAAAAATGTGTAGAAAACCAAAATGTTGACTGCATTTTAATATTTTTTATGAAGTGGTTAATGGGCCAAATCTGATAAATTTCATTTTTACTACAATTATAAATGTAGTCGATGGCATGGCTTTGATGCATCGTGGACCGTCAAAGGATTAATTACTTTCGTGATCATCAATTTTTTTAATTTATAATTAAATAATTATAATAAAATAATTTATAATATAAAAACTATTAAAATTTTATTTTATTTTAATTGAAGTAAAAATGTTCGAAAAATTAATTTTTTATATTATCGGAGTGGTAGTTTCACGTCATCATGTATGATTATCATGTTATTTTAGAATTAATAACCTTTATAAGTTGAACCATCAGATAAAAAAAAATTTCACATCATCATATAAATATAAAAAATAACGTATACAAAAAATAAAAAAAATTCAAATAACTAATTATGATCTATTTACAGAGTTAATTAATATTAAAATGACATGATAATTATATATGATCTACTTAATTATTATTTTAATTATATAAAAATTAATTTTCATATTATTTTTATTTTAATTAAAATAAAATAAAATTTTAATAATTTTTGTATTATAAATTATTTTATTATTATTATTTGATTATAAATCTTAAAATTATATAATTAATTCCACCGTCAAATGTATACTTCCTTTAATTGGGATTGTATACATACTCTTGTTATAGCCACGTCAAATACAAGCATTGAAAAATAACAAATTAAGCAAATTAAGGAATAATTGTGAACCGGGTAACAGCCGCCGAAGGAGCAGATGCAGGGCATGGAAACTAACCATAGAAACAACTACCAAACAAAAGTAAGGGTCCTTCGGGATCCCACTTCGTTAGATTGTAGAGTGTGTATATAAGCGTGAACAGTATTCGTTGCAGTCAGCAATTACCTATGACGTATCGTTGCTATAATAAATATTGTCATATTTATCTGTATAAATCAGTTGATGCCAAAATGATATATGAGTCTTCTCGCGCGGGCTTGGGTGGAGCTTTGAGCTTTGTCGTGGGCTGGGGTGAGACTGATCCTTTGAGATTCAATATCGTTAAATTGTGAAGTATGTATAAGCATAGATAGCATCCGTTGCAGTCAGCAACTGCGTTATCATATTCCTCCATATACGAAACAAAAGTAAGAGATTCCTACTACCAATTCGACCAGGGACAGTTTCGTCATTTAAATTATCAAAAATCTAAAGTATCTCCAAGAATTTGGAATAAATCAGTAATAAATTGAGCCACTGTCATCAAAGCACGACAAGTATACTCAGAAAGGCCAAAAAGAATTCCTAATCCCTTTTATCTGGGTGTTTGGTTCTTCTCGTCTTCAAGCTCAGGCAGAAGAAGAAGCAGTGATGGAAGACGCCCTTCTGGGCAATAATGTCTCAGCAGAGAAGAAAAAGACTTGGAGGAGAAAAGCTCTCTGCTACTTTCTTGGCTTCTTGGCAATTTCAAGTCAGTTTCTCCTTTTCTTTGTCCTCTTCTTTTGTTTGACTTTGGAGTATTCTTTCTGGAATTTTAAAGCTTGGGTACGTTTCAAGTTATTAAATTTGTCTGTGTTCTGTAATTGGGTTATCTAAAGAGCCACAAAATCAATATACGGACCTCGCTTATTCAGCACAGCAGCAAATATCAATTATGATCAAGTGCTGCTTCTCGATGTGCTTCACAATTAACTATCATATTTGTTTTATTTTGATATTACTTTTTCATCAAAATGGTAAGATTAGGGATAATAGAGTACTGTTTGTCCATAAAGTATTCGAAATAGAGTCATTTTATCTATATTTTTTTTATGGCTTTCTGCCAGGAGAGTTGTTGCCAATATATTGATCAAAATAGCTAACTTTTAGCTCGAAGGTACCTTACTCTTAAACTCTTAAAGTAGATGAAACATGAGATTAGAGCATAATCGCCCTATTTTGAATAGTTCATAGCAAAACTCGGAAAAAGAAAAAGGCTCAGCAACAAAATCACCCGATTTCAAACGAAATAATTTAAACCACCTCTTGTCCCTGATAATTATCGTGGATAAACCCCATATTAGGTTTTCATATGCTGCTAACGCATCATTTATTTTGATAGCAATTTTTTGATAGAGAAGAGTAAAGAGAGACTTAAAATTCTGTTTATTTGAGTAGTGTTTTTTTTAGAGATAAACTCTTTTAGATGCTATTGGTAGCATTCCCCTTTCCACAAATTATCTTTTGATGTAGGTTATGTTGTTGACAAGTTAATCATGCTAAGCATACGGTTTTAACCTTACTTGTAGGCCTGATATATGGAGGTGATCCAACTGGCTGGGTGCAAAGACGAAGCAGCCATTTCGATGAGAGGACTACTACTAATCTTCCTGAAATTGTCGAGTCAGAGCAAGGTGTTGTTGCTGCTGATGACCGCAGATGTTCTGAAATCGGTGTTGACATGCTTAGACAAGGTGGGCATGCTGTTGACGCTGCAGTTGCAACAGCATTGTGTGTTGGTGTTGTTAATCCAATGGCAAGTGGAATCGGAGGCGGAGCATTCATGGTTGTTAGGTCTTCATCAACTGCAAAAGCTCAAGCTTTCGACATGAGGGAAACTGCTCCCTTAGCCGCTTCAAAGGTTTAGCTAAAACATACTAGTTCTGAAATTTTATGTTGGATCCATGTAGGATTCATTGGCCTAATATGTTAGATATTGAATGCACTAGATCAAATATGGAAGCTTGACAAATTTGCATAATCTCACGTATCCTTTAATAATTGTCACAACCAGAATATGTATGCAAAGAACATTAATGACAAGTACTTGGGGCCGCTATCTGTTGGAGTTCCCGGTGAGATTGCTGGCCTTCATGAAGCTTGGTTACAGCACGGACGTTTGGCTTGGAGGAAGCTATTCCAACCTGCCATAAAACTTGCTAAAGATGGTTTCATCATTCTCCCGTATCTTGGATTATCAATAGCTAAATCTGCAGAACACATCATGAATGACCCTGGATTGTGGGGAGTGTATGCACCAAAAGGGAGGTTGTTACAAGCTGGTGATATCTGCTACAATATAAAGCTAGCACAAAGCTTGGAGGCAATCGCAGAACAGGGGCCACAAACCTTTTATAATGGCACTGTCGGTGAGAAGTTGGTGAAGGATGTTGAAAAGGTTGGCGGCATATTAACTATGGAGGATTTGAAGAATTACAAGGTGGAGATAACAGATGCTGTGACTGCAAATGTGATGGGCTACACTGTGCATGGAATGCCGCCTCCTTCAGGTGGAACACTAGGGCTGGCTATGGTGGGTGATATTATTTTCTCTTCTTTTCCTTCTTATATGAACTTATGAAGCATGTAGATCGAGTTTATCTGAACACTTGATATGGAAGCAGGTCTTAAACATCTTTGATAGCTATGGAACTTCAGATGCTGCAAAGGGAAATCTTGGCCTACATCGTTTAATCGAAGCACTGAAACACATGTTTGCAATTCGTATGAACTTGGGTGACCCTAACTTTGTTGACATAGACAAGTATATCTCTAAAATGCTTTCTACATCTTACGCTGAGCAAATTCAGAAAATGATAGTAGATAATACTACCTTCCCTCCAGAATATTATATGAGCAGGTATCAGCTAAGTGATTTCGATGAAATTTCCCACCTGCAAATAATATGACCTGTATAATTATCAACCGGTAAGAATCTCAAATTCTGATTCCACAATCTGCAGGTGGAGTCAGCTTAGAGATCATGGCACTAGTCATTTCAGCATTGTTGATGCTGATCGAAATGCCGTATCTATGACAACCACAATCAATTATCCTTTTGGAGCTGGACTGCTCTCTCCTTCAACTGGCATTGTGCTCAATAATGAGATGGGTGACTTCTCGGCGCCAACAGAAATAACCCCAGACAAACTCCCTCCTGCTCAGGCAAATTATATTGAACCCAAGAAGAGACCTTTATCTTCCATGACCCCCATAATTGTTACTAAGGTATAGCTTTAACAGCCTAGAACTGTTATGCGTGTTTTAACCGTGTAACATCCTAAATTGACCCAAATTAGTTGAAGTAGGCGTATAACTTGATATTTTCTCTAACCCTGAGGTGTAATCCTAGCAGGATAATCAGGTGGTAGGAGTCTTAGGTGGTAGTGGAGGAATGGACATTATTCCAGCCGTGGTTCAGGTTTTTATTAACCATTTTGTGTTGGGGATGGAACCCTTAACTGCAGTTCAAATTGCAAGGATCTACCACAAGGTTTTTAGCTATCTAGAAAAAATTATATTGCATATTCTTTTTCATTTCTTTATACATATATGAACTTTACCTCATTATTTAAAAATTTGCAGTTAATACCTAATGTTGTCCAGTACGAGAATTGGACTGTGATCGACGGTCATCACATTGAGCTTGCTGAGGAAACAAAGGAATTCTTGACAGAAAAGGGGCATGACTTGGAGGCAAGGGCAGGTGGAGCTATTGTCCAGCTTGTTGTTCAAAGCTTCCAAAACCCCGTAGTCGTAGGCAGAAAACATTGCAGAGATACTAATAAAGATCAAATTTTACGTGGAACGCTTGCTGCAGTAAGTGATCCCAGAAAGGATGGGAGACCCGCAGCAGTTTGATCTTTTTACGACTTCAGCGAAGCAAATTTTTGTTGTAGGCTGAAGGCTTTTGTCAGAATCAGTGTTAGTGTGTGGAAAATCATTGTCTTGCTTAAACCAAGTCCACTTATGTACACAACTTGTGAATATTATGTGATTGGTGATAAAGTTCAGTATGCTTACGCAAATATTTAGTCTAATAATAGATGTAGATAAATCGATGCTCTTCCCTAAAATTCTAGTTCAAAACACAGCATGTGCCGGTGATTATAATGGAACAAGTATGAAACAAGCATCCTCCTGCGGAGATTTCTATTGCAGCACAAGAATTAGTGCCCAGATGTTCACATATCAGAATTCTGTTTGCTTTAGTATAGTTGTAAGACCCAATGCCGGGATCAACAACATCAAAGCCCTAATTCATAACTACAACATAGACTATGAATCAGCACCCGGAAGCTGTTAACAAAACCATAAGCAGGCTGGATGATTGTCAAAAGATAATTCATCACCAATTTAAAAGAAAATTAATCTGTACAGGGCCTAATTTCGCCAATAGTTAAATACCAAAAAAATCACAGGTTTTTCATTTATAAACTGAAGAATTCTCTGCTGAATTTACGAGCTTCATTGTATTACCCATCACATGAATAAAAAGGCAAACACATCCCGAATACAAGAACAAATTGACAGTCCACAGCCAATCTTTTCATGATGTTTTCTCCATCAGCTGTATGGGGGTCAGGATATTAGACTTGCTTGTCTCAACAATGCAACCATTCATGACCATCTCCTCTAGCATGAAATGTGCCTTTTCTAAATGGAACATGATGTCTAGTTCACACTGAAAACAAGAAATGGAAATTTAAATGGGGGGAAAAGGATAAACACATGATAATAATATGAAGGAAAACACAAGGAATTGGAGGCACTCATTGCCAGAATGGCCATCAATGGTTCAAGAAGACTTACCACATTGCCAAAATGGCGGTCCATGGTTTCAACTAAGAGATGTATAAATTCCAAAATTGCAAGCTCATTCTGTAACAGAGAAGACAGAAGATTGAAAAATATGCAAAGAAGAGTTTCCGCCCAGGTTCTAGATAAACAGACTCATAAAGAACTCAACAGGACTCATAATCCATAATCATATAAAAGAGAAGGAATTCCAGATTGCTGTCTATATGATTACTATGCAATTACTAGTGAGCAGAGTTACAATTTCCACAATTTTCTAGTACAAAGAAACCCACTAAGCATAATTAGCGGTTTTCAAGACGATCAATTGATGCTAATGAGTCGAACTCAACAAATTGAAAAGAAAGAAGGAAACTAAAAAGGGGCTTACTTCATCATTGTCGACGCCAACAAGGAAAAACAAAGAGGCGTAGCGCCTGTAAACAATTTTATAATTGCGATGCTCCACGAAAGAACACTGATATTCCATATCAAAATACAATATCAGCGACAAGAAAGCATTGAAAGCGAATTTCATAATTTACATATCCTTAAAAAAAATCAAAAGAGGAGGAATTAAGATCAGAGGCAAAAGGGATCTGGATAATTAGATAATATTCACCTGTTGCTCGTTGCGAGCGAGGCATTTGCGGACGATTTCGCCCTCAAGAGCACGGCGTTCTTCGAGGGTAAGCCATTCGTAGTATTGAGCTAAACGCGTTTGCCCTTGCTTGTTTACCATTAATATGAATCTGATCCCCATATTTCTTTTCTTCAATTTATTGTGTTCTATCAGTTTCTTCTTTTAACAGCAATTGCGAGAGTCGTGCTGTGGGTTAATAGATCCACCCAGAAGGAGGAGGAGGAGGAGGAAGAGGAGGACGGAAAACTTTAGTTGAAATCCCGAATGACGGTTCTAACCCTGCAGTCTTTCCCTTTCTACTAAATTGTCCGTTGCAGTTTCTCAAGTCTTAACGTGCGTTTTTACGCGAACGACACGAGTCTGTGTCATACGCCACCCTCCTTTGTAGAACGTCGAGCGTTTTGCCAGTGAAACAGATTCCCTCTCTTGATAACTGGATCAATCAACTTTATTCAGGTTTTTTTTTTTTTTGAAAAAAAAAATTGATGGAACTGACAAATCTTGAAATATAAAAAATAAGCGAGACCGACGAGAGTAATTCGGTCGGATCGGTAAGATTGGATAGATTTACAATAAAAATTGTCTGGATGAATAGTACATGAGCGCTCTGAAATTTAAATCAATAAAATTTAAAGAAATAAGATTTCAAGATCAGTTTTGAGAGTTATGAGTTATTTATAATGCATTTGAATATAATATTTAGGCACTTGAATATTTAGAGATAGCGTAATGCAGTGGATGGATCAATTCGGGTGGACCAATTCGGCTTGGCAGGCAGCCTGTGCCAATTGATCAGGCATGTCAAAAAATATAATGGAATATAATTCTATCGGTTCGATTGAATTGTACTGATATGATAGGACATGGCCTGTCAATCGGATCGAACTGTACTAACATGGTAATTGAAATGAATCTGGACATTTGTTTGAAGTTATTCTTTAAAACCGAGAGAATATCAAGAACTTTATTCAAATCTATATAATTTGAATTCATTAAACAGGGATGGAAAGTACTGAATATCAGTTATAATTAATTGATTCTACATGTATAAGAACTCCTTTTGCTCACTCAAATTATCTTTATCATTTTTCTTTTCATACGCTAATTTAATCATTCAACTCTCTATTTTTCTTTTCATACACTAATTTGACCGCTAAAGTTTTAAGTGCCATCTAAATTGCCGGCAGTAGTTAGTTATAAAAATATGAAAGAAGGAAATGACTACCACAATTTTACTTTGGTTTATAATATTTATCATAAGAAAATTTAATTTTTTTTATAGATGGAAGATTTAATCGATATGATCAATACTAGTATACATTACAAAAATAATAATAATAATAATAAAGAATAGTTTCAATATCTGTTTAGCAACTCACATTAAATATGAAAAAACAGAATTGTGCATGTAGATCATCTATAAATTGTATGAAAATTTTCTTTTCCTGCTTTGTTTCCCGGTAGGGAAACGGGCCTTTACAGTCTGCTAGGTGAAAGAACTTGGACTTCTCCCAGTGAAAGACGGGGAAAAGGAACCATTGGAAGCAATCCATTTCAAAGACAATGAACCCTGAGCGGAGAGATCAGTTAGTAGCTTGGCTGCCTGTTTATTTATTTACTTTATTTTTCGAGTTTCAGAATGCTGATGTTTACAGCAGAACGGAGCCAAATGGAACCATCTTCTTCTCGAAGTTGGGTTTCTTGATTTTGAGTTCTGCATTACATGAGAATCAGATTCATGTGTCTTTGATTCATTTCCATCAGATCCCAATCTCTCTAATGCCTGGTTATTGCTCTGTAAAATTTTCAAACCTTAACCAAGACTCTTTTTGACTCGTTAAACTTTGCAAAATTGCAAGTAATCAAATTGAAATTTTGTGAGAAACCACAGAGGTACTCGTTCAGAAACAAAAATGTATATAACCACACGGGGAAAAATGGTTTTGACATAATATAACTGTGATATCATACAATACAGTCCAGTGCATGAGCTGACTTTTCTCATTATGATCCATGGCAAGAGATTATTTTAATCTCAGCAAGCTGACTACAGTACTAAACTAATAGAGCAACAATCTTATACAAGGCTATGGATCAATCTGAATCACATGTAGCTGACCTCTTTCTTCGCCACAATGTCATCTGCACAATTACTGTCATCCATCAGCTGGTTTTCTGGTTCGTTCTCTTTATTGGGTTCGGCAGCATCCTCTTTGTTATTTCCAATGCAGCCTTTACTCCAAAAGCTGGGTTGATTTGTCGAAGACATAAGTCTAGCCCACATCCTATCTGTTATGACCACCTTGTTTTGTTTCTCAGTGATTCTCTGCATAAACCAGATCCCACGTCAGAACCAATATTTATGAAACAAAATTTTGGAAATAACGAAGCAATCTATCTAAAATTAATAGCAATCTGACTCCAATATGTTGCATTTCTCGCAGCTTTGATCTAGCTATTATTGTATGCAGACAAATATCGATTGTCAACTATCTAACTCATCTGCTAACAACAGAAGATAAAATGGAGGGTGAAAGAAGAGAAGTGGGAACGTGAAAACACCTATGGAGCAGACATAAGCACATTTGTGACAGTTAGAAAAGAAGATAGGCCACGTGCCATGACAAGAGTTTGGGCTAAGCACAGCAAATAATACAATGGAGAAGATCATAGCCTGGTTAGAACTTAAAATATCAAACATCACATTTGAACTGCAAAAATGATATTTACCACCACAACAGTACTTTCAAAGAGTTCCTCAAATTCCCATGCATGCATATCCCCCTAGAGCAACCTAAGATATAAAAGGAAGAAGCTGGGTAGAGGGATTCCAATAATTTATAGCTAAGGGATCAACCTCACATAGAATGGAATATATGTTTGTCTTCCATTGACAAGACCACTTGTAAATCCAGTGTAACCAGCCATTGCTCCGTGAACAACACTTTGAGCAAGAAGTGTGCAGTACACATTGTCAGATGCATTGCCTGGAATAGCACGAATCATATATGTGGGATCTGCCAGAGGAGGGCAAATCCAATTATTAACTATCCCAGCAAAAGCTTTTGCAAATCAAATTATTTAGTTAGCTACATTATTCCAACCTATATATTTAAGGTTTATAGTCATTTTCTTCTGCTTTGAAAAATATTCCTGCAAAAAATAGATGAGAACCAATTAGCCAAAATTTGGTGCTATGTGTTCCCTTTGATAATGATTCCAAGGCAGACTCAAATAAGATACAATACCTTGATCTTCTGTGATATCCACAACCCATTATCTTGGAGGAGCTTGTTTCCTGAAGCATCCTGCATGGCTGTTTGCTGAGAAAGCAACTCCTGTCCAGCACCTTCAGCTATCACAATAACCATATGCCCATCTTCTTTTAGTCGCTTTTCTATATATTCGAAAAGTCCACCTTCCCCTTCTAGATAAAAGGGTGACTCTGGAATCAAGCAACAATCCACATCTCTGCTCGCAAGAGTAGCATACATGGCAATAAATCCTGCTCCACATGTATAACCAATCAGATTCCCAAAATTAAAACAAAATCTTTCCAAGCTCGTTAATGAAAAAGAAAACACTGGGTAAGCCTAGAATTGAATCATTAACAAGGATAACAAAGAGTACGATATATATCTGCAAGACATTTAATTTCAAGCCTGACAAAAGAGAAAAAGCAGTTGTTTCAAGAGGTGACACAAATCATGAACAAATGGACAAAAAATAAACTATAATAAACTCTGTGATAAATAAAGGAAATCATATGATGCAATTTGAGTTGAAGGTCAGATTTCAAATCCTCTAGATGAGATTACTGCTCAAATCACGTAATTTGGAGAACTGCATATAAAACAGGCTGAGCATTCCATTCAGTGGCAATTAGAATAATTCATAAACCAGATTTAGGAAATGTAACAAGGACCAAGAAAGATCAATTTATCATAACAAACTCTATTATCAGTATGTTTACAATATTTAATGTTGATAAAATATACTGGCAACTCCTTGTGAAGAACTGAGAAAAATAAAATGCGTCCAGCGAGTGAGAGTCAAATTTTCCAGGTAACTAGATTAAGAAGACGACCTAGAATTTAATCTTTTGACTATTTATTTGGCTGGATAAGGCAATGCTGAGCACATATATATATATCTATAATATATGTAACTCAATAAAGAGCTGAATCAGAAAGAAAAGATAAAAGTGTACCACTGTAGCGACCCATTAACTTTACAAGACCAATTCCATTCTCTATACTTTCAGCTTCAACATGTGCTGCATTAATAGCACGTTGAGCCTCCTCAACAGCAGTATCAAAGCCAAAGGACTTGTCAATGACCTGTTATAAATAGACAATTTTAAGATTGTAAGAATTCAGAATACAATATGCAGACTCATAATAATTTTTTACATAAGGTGCATGTTTTACTCAGAATTACTCTGGCCGTTTGCCAAGTATAGTAGACATACCGGAATGTCATTGTCAATGGTTTTGGGAATTCCAGCAACTGCTACCTTGAGACCTCGCCTTCTAACCTCCTGCAAGAAAAATGTGTAATAAATTTCACAACCAACAATGCTTCAGTTAAAAACATCCTATCGTTCATTATCCTCATCAATGCTTCATTGCTTATTTGTATGTTTAGTTTTCTGAGGATAGCCTCCCATATCCTCCTTGTACTTGCTTTTCACCCTGAGGCTTCTATCTTCTAATCCAAATAAAAAGCACTATCAGCAACACCCTATGGAGGATAGATGCTGCAACCAAATCCAGCAACAAACATTACAAAAAGGTAAATTACCTCAAATATCACTGATGCCCCTTTTCTGAGTGCCATCCCCTCCAATAATGTAAACCTGATATGCAAGAGAGCTACAAGTAAACATCTATCTGTTGAACGTGTGAGTAAATCATGAGCACAAGGAAATAACAAAAAGAGCACACAGACCTGATTAATTCCCCTATCTTGAATGCTATCAACTATCTTTGAAGTATCATGGCCACCTCGTGATGTCCCAAGGATGGTTCCACCACGTTTGTGAATATCATTCACAACCTTTGGTGTTAGTGGAATAGTATTTCGAGCATAAAAACCCTTGTATCCTCCCTACAGATTCCATTAATTTATCAAAAATGAAGTCACTGGTATCAGGTATGGCTAAAAAAATAAAAGGCACATTGTTAATCTAACATACCACTAACACATAAAAAGGAAAGGAGAGAAAACAGACCCAAAAACTAACACTTGATGATACCTATTACAAAATTATATTATGGCATGTCTTATGAATCAGTAAACTATCTTTTCACCATGTAGATAACAGGCCAGATAGCAACTTTTTTTTTTTGTTCAACAAGTGAGGTAAGAACTTCTAAGGCCAATTGGAAAATGTTTGAACACGCACAAATAACAGCAATGACAAGTTAAAGTTAAATTATTATGACCAAGGTTTCCACCTCTAGCTTGACAAAAAAAAAAAATAAGGGGGGATAGAGAGAGAGAGAGAGAGAGAGAGTACTCTTAAACGAACAAATCAAAGAGAATACTAGGGCAGATTAGAAATGTATTTTGACACATTAATAGAGTATATAAGCATATAATCACTCACATCTATTCCCAAGCACCCTCTTCACTCCATACATGTGATACAAACCACACACTAGTTCCCTGATTACAGTGTTAAGTCCAGGACATAGACCTCCACATGTCACAATAGCAGCATGAACTTCATCAGATTCAAGTAAACCTGAGGAATATCCAAAAAAATAAAAAATTATGGACATACGTTAGTATCTTCTCGTTCCACTTTATAAATGAAAAAATAAAAAATAAAAAACAACAACAATGCAAACACACCTTTTGACGAGGTCCAGCACGTCGAAATGTGCCCCCCTTGGACTATCCTTGTGAACAACAACCTAAACAGATGGGAAAAAACAGATTTCAATAATTAACATTTTAGTTTTATATCTCATATCCTGTAGCCTCATAAAGCAAATGTAATAGCCATCTCCACTCCGAAATCAGTGATGTGGAGCAAACTAGAAATGTGATTTGAGCATGCATCAGTATTAGCATTGCTAAAAAGAACTATTTCAATGAGCATGTTAATTTAGCAAAAACACACTCCTCCTTCTCAATCAGATACTATATCCAAAGGCAATTAAATTTAAGTAAATAAATATTATCCTATAGAAAATAAGGGTGTAGGATAAGCATGCAACACACTTCCAACCAGCAAAAATATAGAGAACGCTGACCTTTTGGGGGACAGTGTCATCCATATGAACAAAGTACTGCCTGGTAAAACAAATAATTAAATGTCACGACTTGATGGAAAATAAAAGTTGAGTTCTACAGCAAATGGAAAAAAAAAATACAGAAGTGCTAGTTTTAGGTGAATCAACTTACTTAACAACCGAGTATGCAGGATTGTCTTGTAGAGGATTGGGGTAAGTCTACAATGAAAAACAACAAAAAAAAAAACAAAGGTGTAAGCCAAACCCATAGCTAAAACAACAGAAGCAAATAGCCCGTTCCAATGTAAATGAAATCAATGGAGCAAGATGTTCTTTCAAACTATTTTCATCGCCAAACAGCCAGAATTAACCGTTTGAACAAATAAAGAAAAAAATCACTGATAATACATCAATGCAAATAGACATAAAAAATTTTCTGTACGGTAGCAAATACATATTTAAAAAGGTAATTATTAATTCAACAATCTTTATCCAGTTTGCTCGCAGATTTAACACAGGAAAGCGAGAATAGAGAGACCAAACTCGACTACATTCAGATAAAAATTAATTTAACAATCGAATTAACAGGTAAGCTCCTCATATTTTTAAGTTCCAAACAAAAAAATTTCAATTCGTCTCCTTTTCCCTCCATTTTCTTGGCAATCGAACAGAAAATCAATAAAGGAATCAGCCACAAAATACGTAGACAATGTCGATACATATACGTGTATGTGTAAACAAATAAACTACACACCAATAAAAACACTTAATTAAAGAATACTTACAGGAAGATCAGGAAGATAATCGGTCAAGTGAGGAACGTCTTCGAGAATATAACCATAATCACCGGTAACGACCTTGGGTACGGAGTTGCCGTTGCCGTTGCCGTTGCCGTTAAACATGGCTGCGGTGGATAATCCGATCGTGGAGAACCCGGAACCGGAATCAGATGTTAAAGCAGTAAAACTAACAGAGGAAGTAGGAATCGGTGATTTAGAAGTTTCCGGAAAGCGAGACTTCAAAGAAGAAGAAGATGATGAGACAATCGACGAAGAACTATGAGAGAAAACCGAATCCATGCACCGAAAGAGAAATCTGAAATGAGGAAGCGTAGAAGAAAGCCATATTTATAGGAGACACTTCGACCAGATGAAAATATACAACCACAAACCAAATATATATATATATATATATATATATAAATAATAATTAAATTAGAAAAAATTGGAAGAGGGGGGCGATATGTGTCTGGTTTCTGGTTTCCAGTTTTGGATTTCCGGTTTTGAAAGGTATTTGTAAATTGTAAGCAGCCAAAAAACAGGTGGCCATTAACTCGTTTTTGCATTTAGCTTTAATTAAAGAGAGTTCTCGAGTGGGAATGGAGATGATCAGTGGAAAGGTAAAGCACAAAGGTGGTTTTTGGAATTTTGAAAGCCCTCCCTTGCCTTACTGGATTGATTGACCGTTGACTTTTCCAATAGTCTCGGGCTACTGGAATGATGGGTTTGTGATTGGGCATTCGGGTGGGTCGTAACTGAAAAATGCCTGTTTTAATAGCGTAGATAACGGCATGGGTCATGGTGGGGCGGCCCGAAATTTGCATTGGTTGAAAATGGGTTGAAGCCCTCTTTTCTTTTGTCTGACGGTGGTCAACTAATTACAACATTTTGGGTTATAAAATAATAATAATAATAATAATAATAAATTGCTACAAGATTTGAAATATTGTTGAGAGATTAAATGAAAAAAATTAAAATCTTTAAGGATTGGAAATAATATATATTCCACTTTTTTATTATTTTTTTCTTAAAATATAATTCATTTTTCCTTTTAAAATTATAATTAATTTATTAAATATCATATACTCGCGGCTGATGACCCGTATAACGAATAAATATATATTAATATTTACTATATGCTACCAATTAATGTAGAGGTATACTCAAAAAATGGATTAATTCAACCACACCAACCATTTTTTTTTCAACAAAGGGAGGTAGTTTTGAGGATGGTTAGCAAAATTGTGAGATTAATTGGATTGTAATTAGGGCAAGGGTTGAACATGCAATATATAAATGAAATATTGACTATATATCCAAATTCAAAAATGACAACTCTCAAAATCAAAATGACTGAATTGTCAAAAACACAAGCCTAAAAGCAAAGCCTGGAATATAATAATTAAGCTAATATAAGTTATTTAATTATTGGGGTGCACCTTTGTCATTATTAGTTCGATTAGCTGGACAACTAATTAAAAAAACCTTCGGTTGATTATATTCCGTTGCATCCATCAATTTATCGTAAGTAATAAAAATTATGATTATTCTTCGTATTCAGTACTGCATTTTTAGTAGATTCTGTTTAATAAGCGGACGTAAAAATAATACACAACCAATTTCATTCCACATGTTATGATAACCAATTTGGGATATTTACAAATATTCTTTTAATTTATTATAGACATCCAACGTTCAAATGAAATTCTTTATTAATTTATCCATTGAAAATTACGGAATGATTAGTAAATTTAATAAAATACCGCCAATTCGGTATTTTATAATTAATTTTAAACGGATAAAGTTATAAATGTTTTGAATTGAAACCACCTTAATAGCCGAAGATCGATTTATTCAGTTTTTATATGTATACTGGTATCTTAATTAAAATTAAAATGATAATTGGAGGTATTTATGATTTTTTCTTAAGATGAATAATTTGTGTTACAATTAGTTTACTATATATATTTCAATGACTCTTCTGACCTTTCAAATCTGCAGATGGGAATTTCTACTGGCATTTATACAATGGCTTTGTACACTGTGACGTAGTTAGAGAAAAATTAAGATTAAAAAAATAGTTTTTTGAATAAATATGGTCAATTTGAAAGTCACCTTATTAGATTAAAAATAAATTTTAAAATAATTAATAAATCTTAAAAAGTCTTTATCTTGTAAAAATAAGCGCTAGCATTTGTTGGACCGATCGAATAACTAGACCTGCAAAAGGAGTGTCCGGTCGGACGCAGGCGTTAGCACTCCGAATCTTAAGTTAGTAGCTTTACAGAGATAGTGATTTTAAAGGAGCGAGAGAGTCTCAGATATTGAATACCTGGAGTCATTGTGTTTTAGGCTATTTATAGGAGTTATGTGGAGGGGTACTTGAATACCTTGGAGAGTGATAACCGGCAGTCAAAATAGGTGAGCGGCGATGTGACATAAAAATAGATGGAGAATATGGACGTCGGTTTGTGTCAGTAGGTTGATAAGACATGCTGTCTCATCAGTCCGATCGAACATCACGGTTCCCTGAGCTGTCTTCTAGATCACTCTTTGCCTTTTTGCTATTGGGCTTAGGCCCTGCCGAACGTTGTTGGGCCACCTTGATTGGGCCTTTAGTAATGTATTTGCCATAGTTATCACTTGTCCCCCCTCCAACGGGTCTGACCGGACGGTGTATTAACTTATTATTTTGGTGAGATTTTTGAATTTTCGGGAGGTGCCCTCTTGAGGAGATACATCCATCGATTTTGGGACAACCGTTATGCATTGAATCCCTGCACACGTGCCAAAAACAACGCTTCGCTCTTCCCGTCATGCATTCAGTACCTACACACGCGTTAAGGGTACATGCATCGAGGGCAGCGGTTCGTTTTTTGTTATGTATTTAATCGATTGGCGCCACATGGTCATTATTCGACAGAGAGGTAGTTGGAGAATTCTAGAAGCTTGGAGCCTATAAATAGACGACTTTCAGTGATCCTTAACAATACTCTTGTCATGCCCTTTTTCGCAAACTTCACCATTTCGGCTATTTCGGAGTCTCTTTGAGGTTTAACCAAGTAATTCCTCATTCACAATATCATCATCATTTTCTTTATTTTTCCATTATCAGAGATGGCTTCAAGCAGTATTAAGTCTATAGATTGGAGTTTTGAGGTTCATAAAGACCATGAGACTGGGGGTCATCCTTCAAAACTCACAGAGGAGAAAATGATTGATATCCCTTTACAATACGATCTTCCTGCAAAGGTGTCTGCGATGGCGCGTCCAAACTCCGTGGTGATGAACGAAAGGCTTCTTGGATGTGAGAGCAGTAAGCCGTTCATTCGCCGTTTGCAAACACAGTTGCAGAGGCGATACAACATAAGTTTTTTTTTTAAAAGTCAAATTACTTTCTGGACCATGCTTCTTTCAGTGTGCTTCAATTTTATACTATGATCTTGATCAGATTTCGTTCATTTTCCAAATATTATATCGTCGATCTACTAATCGGCGTCAATGTAAGGAGAACCATCATCATCGAGGCTGCCGACACGTCCGACTTTGCTTCAATGTAAGGAGCACCATCATCATTAAGGCTGTCGACACATCCGACTTTGCTCAGCATTAGCCTCAAAATTGACGTTGTCGTCGGATTTTTGTCTCTGACCGACCGTGTTTTGAAGTAGATTCGGAAACATAGTTGTTGTTGTTTTTTTTTTGTAAGAACTCTTCATATATAAAAATTGATCGCCTTTCAATTACGTCTTCATGCTGCAATTTGCATTTTAGGCAAAATTTGTCATGGAGATAACTAAAGAGAATAAACATTATCAACCATGAATGAAAATCATATATGTAGAGTTCGTAGAATTGATTAAAGAGAATACTTCCTGAAACTTATTGTGCTATTCAAACGTCACAGTGCATAACTATCTTCAATTCGACGATCGTTTAATCCGATCGGATTTTAAAACACAATTTCCTTTCAAACAGGAGTTGTGATTTAGATTTATCTCATCAAGCGCAGCAAGTGACCTTTCGGACTTTAATTTGATCGAAGTATTAGCCGATTGGATGTTCGTTGAAGAGTCATGCATGGCAAATGACCTTTCGATTTTTACATTATTTTGAAGATTTGACGACTTCCCATATCAAGCGCCCAAAGGAGATAATAAACTCAAGTGGTGTCTAGGTGGTGCTCACATGTTAGGTCTGAATTGAACTATTTAATGAATAAGTCGACGTACCTCGCGTCTTTCATTCCGAGCCTAACAGAGGGACTTAACTTATAAGTGAAATGGATTTACACTTTCTCCTCTTTGGCTATGTCAAGCCTAGTGATTGGGACAATGCGACCAATCGGTCAATGCCTTTGGTTGTTTTGTGAAGATTGTCTTTTATGGGAGTATTTTAGCCAATCAAATGCGATGGATCGCTCGCCTATCGATCGGTAGCTCGGTAGGAGATTTTACCTTCTATTCCAACGGTGGGGGATCTGATCGGCTTTGGATTATCCATCAGTCGGGATTTTGATTGATCGAAATAAGACAAACAACCTGCAAATAAAAAACAAAGTCTAAAAATAATCAAATAAATAAAAACATACCTTTTTTCCAAAGATGGAGGGAAAAATAGGGGAGACTCTCTTTGTTGAATGTCAATTCCTGTTTTTTGAGTATTAGATTAACCATATCGAGTAATCTTTTCAGCGGGAGTTTTCAAATTGGCTTGAATCCGTTAAGTCGTGCCTGTTCATTTCAGCCATTTTTCATTTATTATTGATGCGTATGCCGAGGGCGATGCCTTATTTTCTGAAACCACCATAATGATCTAGAGACACATGGCGATTGATCACTTGTTTAAGCGTTGGAGAGTTCTAGAAGTTTTTTACCTATAAATAGGCATTCTTATGGCGATTTTTCTTATTTTTCAGCGATTTTTAGCTAGGCTCTGCCAAAATTTTCTGTGTGAACTTTGCCATTTTAGTGATTTCAGAATTTCTACAAGAATACCTAAGTAAGTAGTCAATCTTTGCCTCTGATTTCTCTTCTTTATTCATAACGTCATTTTTTATCTACCAAATATGACTTTGAGTAGCAGCCAATCTATAGATAGGAGTTTTCTTAAAGCTTATGTAGATTGTGAGACCAAGGCTCGTCCTTTATAGTTCACAGAGGGAGAAATGACTGAAATTTCTTCTCAATATAACCTTTTCGCAGAAGTCTTCGTGATGGCCTGTTCAAGTTTCATGTTGATGACAGGGGGTTCTTTTAGTCATGAGAATAAATAGTGGCTTATTTGCCATTTTTTGGAGCTTGGATGCTGGGTTGAGGCTTCCTTTTGATGCTATTGAGACTGCAATTCTCAAAGGTTATAGAATTGCCCCTAATCAGCTTTATCTGAACGAATGGGGAGCCATGTCCCGCTTCGGGATCCTCTGTGAGGTGGCGATGGTGACGCCACCCAGTTGACTATAGAGGCAGCTATTTAATGCACCGCTATCTCCACAAGGTTTGACGGATCGAGTAGTCAATCGGCCTTTTGGGCAGTTCGATCGGGGACCTGAACCCCGACGCTGCCACTGATGCGAAGCGTGGGCATTGTAATTGGATTGAAGAAGAAGCATACATATAGATAATTATGCATTGCATATTTATAAAATGTATATTCGTTGGAGAAACACTTGTCTTATATTTTTGTGACGTAGCCGCGGGTGTGATAGCCAAGGGAGACGATGTTGTTAAGCAACTGGCTGATCGAGCTAAGGCAAAGATAGAGGCAGAACGTGCAGCCAGGGAAGAGAGAAAGTCAAAGGAGAGAAGGCTTGTGTCTCCCATCCCCATCAGCCTCTTCCGATGTCTACTGTTGTGCAGCCTTTATCAGAAGGCTAGCTGCCCCCTGCAACGTTTCTTATTGAGGGATGAAATCAATTCAAAGGAAGAGCGTCCAATTCTACCTCAAAAAGGGTCAATTAAAATCAATGCGCTCCTAATAGGTGAAACTGCACAGAGGAGAGTTACGGAGACACCCAGGGGAAAAGCCATCGAGCAGGTGGCTGCTGCAGATGCTAGGATTGCTACAAGAACTTTCGAAAGGCATGCTACACCACTGGGAGAAATCCTAGAAGGTCGGTTTGGCAACGGCTGATCTATTGAAAATAGGGCAGTATCGAGCTTTTTGTATCGAGGCATGCTCCAAAAAGGTGATTTTAAGGCAATGGAAGATCCCAACATATTGTCTTAAGAATGCAGCTTTTTTCAGCAGCAAAGTCTGGAGGTATATATATATGTTTGTTTTGAGAAAACTTTCATCTTACGATCTGTTATCTTCTTGATTATTAAACCTTTCTCCTCCTTATCCAAATTTCAGCTAATAAAAAGGGGTTTACGCTTGCATGACGTGGCGGAACTTTGCAGAAAGAAATGTGTCCACACAAATCTAGTATTCTTCTGTAGTAACCGGGTTAAAGGTATTGAAATAATAGAAAAACCTTTGATAAATCTCCTGTAGTACCTGGCTAAACCCAGAAAACTCCTCACTTCAGTAACATTTTTGGGTGATTTCCATTGGAGAATTGCATCAATCTTCGAAGGATCCACTTTAATACCTTATGCCGAGATCACATGTCCTAGAAAAGACACCTCACTCAACCAGAAGTCACACTTGCTGAACTTAGCATATAACTGCTTTTCTCTCAGGACCTGCAGAACAATCTTCAAATGCTTATCATGTTCTTCTGGCGTCTTGGAGTAAACCAGAATGTCATCGATAAAAATTACTACAAACTGGTCCAAATAGGGATGGAAAACCCTATTCATCAAGTCCATAAAGGCGGCCGAAGCATTTGTAAGTCCAAAAGGCATGACTAAAAACTCATAGTGGCCGTACCTAGTACGAAAAGCAGTCTTCGGCACATCTGCTTCTTTTACTCCCATCTGGTAATAGCCTGATCTCAGGTCAATCTTTGAGAAAACACCTGCTCCTTTAAGTTGATCAAACAAATCTTCAATGCGAGGGAGAGGATACTTGTTCTTAATAGTAACTTTGTTCAGTTGCCTATAATCAATGCATAACCTGAGCGTGCCATCTTTCTTCTTTACAAATAGAACTGGCGCTCCTTAGGGAGAAACACTGGGCCTAATAAACCCCTTATCTAACAATTCTTGTAACTGAATTTTCAATTCTTTTAACTCTGCAGGCGCCATCCTATAAGGAGCAATAGAAATAGGTACAGTACCTGGAGCAACATCAATGGAAAATTCTACCTCCCTATCAGGTGGTAAGCCTGGAAACTCATCAGGAAAGACATCCTGAAACTCTCTAACAGTAGGCACTTCTGACATCTTTGGACTGAATTTCTTTGCTTCCACCGCATAACACAAGTAAGCCATAAATCCTTTTCTAATCAACTTTTTAGCAGTAGTGGCAGATATCACATCAGACAAGAAATCAGTTCTCACACCTACCACTGTAATCTCTCGATCACCACTGAGCTTTAAGGTAACTCTCTTCTTCCTACAATCGACAGTCGCTTGATGGGCGAATAACCAATTCATCCCCAAAATCACGTCAAACTCGTGAAAAGGTAAAGCAATCAAGTTTGCTAGGAAGATATGTCCCTGGGTGCTAATAGGATACTGTCTGAATACCCTATTTACCACCACACTATGCCCCAAAAGATTACTCACCAAGATGTCCTGATCCAAGCATGCCTCTGTCATCCCTTTATCCCGTGCTAAAGCAGTGCTAATGTAGGAGTGTGTGGAACCAGGATCAATCAATGCATGTATTGAATCAGACAGCAAGAAAAATTTACCTTCTATTACATTTGGAGCATCCTCATCTTCACGTGCTCTGATAGCATAAGTCTGACCCGATGCTCTCCTCTGACCCTGTGATGTCTGTCTAATCGGTCTAGAGGCCGATGTGTGAGGGGCAGCTCCCCTACCCCGACCCCTAGGAGCTAAAGATCCTGTACCAGATACCGATGAATTAACTGAGGCGGTCTACATGACAGGACAGTCTCTGATCCGATGATCTCTGGACCTACATCTGAAACAGGCTCCTGTCAGAAGTCTGCACTCTCCGAGGTGAATCTTACCACAGTGCTCACAAGCCACTGCGAAACCACTATCTCGGTCCCGAGGGGTACTAACAGCCGGAGCTCTGCCTCGAGATGCACCTCCCTGACCTCGGCCCACTGCTGCCTGTGACTGTCCCTGAAATGCCTGAGATCCCTTTGCCTTCTTTCCTTTACCACTGAATTGCCCTTGTTTTCTCTCTTACTGGAACCGGGATTGCCTTTCAGCCTGGTCAACCTGCGTAGTCTCTAACTTTATGGTTGCTTCAACCATAGCATGCAAGGTAGGATACTTTTGAGCTCCAATGATCTGTCTAAGCTCGGTATGCATGCCTCTCTCAAATCTGTAATACAATTTCTCCTCTGTAGCCTGGCCTTCATCCAGGTAGGCACTCAACCGTTCGAACTCCCGTTCATACTCTGCCACTGTCTTATTCCCCTGTTTTAATCTCTAGAAAGCCTCTTGTATAATAGCTTTGTACTCAGACCCAATATACTTCTTCTCAAACTGGTCCACAAAGAACTCCCAACTCAACTGATCTGCAGGAGTATGTCTTCTAACTGAATCCCACCAGATGAATGCAGGAACTTGAAGTAATGCTACAATGCCTTCAAATTTTTCTTCCAGTAGACTATGAGTTATTTCAAACAACCCTTTTATCTTATATAGCCATTCCTCAGCTACTAAAGATGTCAATGGTTTTCTTCCAACAAAATCTTCCGCCCCAAATCTCTTCAATTTTTCCAGAATAGGTCTCTGCCTAGGTGGGGTTGGCTGAACCTGCACTACTATCGGCTGAGGCTGCGCCGGAGCTAGAGCTGCTTGCAGTCGCTGCTGAATGTAGTCAGCCATCAAATTAAGGAAATCAAGCCGAGGAAAAGGAGGCGGTACCACAGGAGGAGGATTCTATTGTGGGGCCTCTTGTCGCCCAATATTACTTGATGCCTCACTCCTACTATCAGCTGACCGTTGTCCTTGGTCACTAGACATCTTCTCAATATAAAACAAAAGGAGCAAATGCACATTAGTTCCAAAGTACTCATTTTTCAAAAATAATTGGCATGTATATACAGATAAATCAATTAATACCCACTTCGATCTTAGAACCGCCTAAACCTTTGTTCTGATATCAATAAAATTGTAACACCCTTATCACTCTTATCTAACAGAACAGTGCGTGCAAATTGGTAAATTTTTTTCCTTTATATTAACTTTTAAGTAACACCAAAACTTAATATTACCAGTTTACTTAGGTGTTCGATAACTTAAAACTGTCTCGAGTTACTATTCATATAATAAAATTTCGGCAATATAATGGCTTTAAATTTAACTAGCCTCCTAAAAAACAAATAAATCATAGCCTCTCAGAGGCACAACACTTCTAAAACATTCATCCCATTCTTCAAAACTCATATCAATCACCCAACAACTCAAAACAGATCATAACCACACGCACACACATATATGTTTACATATCTTTACATAATCATGTATTCATACATAACAGTCTATTTATATATATGCTAAAATCTACATAAGCTACTCAAAAAAATAACTTCTTTCAGTTGTGCATCACTGCTCCTCCAGCTCGGTACTTGCATGCAGCAAAAACTACATGCTGAGCATAAATTATGCCTAGCGATGACTAACGATCCTAATACTTTCTTTTAATAATATTTATTCCTCTATTATGGTACGATCATATAAATTAAATTCTAAAAGTAAATACAGTTAAACAGATTTTAATCAAATTCAAGTGAAAACCGTTGTTTTCCATACTATTTATACTTTTTATCATTTATTACATAATTTTTGGCAAATTTGCAATTTAGTCATCAAAATTTCACTAAATTCCAAAAATGTCCTTTTTATCTCAATATTTACAATTTTGTCATTATAGTCATTTCTTTTCATTTTCATTACATAATTTCTTTCCATTATTCATCATTTATGCTTTATTATATTGTTTTCGGGTAAAATTATATTTTAGTCCCTATATCATGGAAACTTTATTTTTTAACACTGTTAGGACTTCAAAATTACCATTTTGCTCTTATTAATTATTTCTTACTTATTTTTACTTATTAATTACCCACTTTGTAATTTTGCCCCTGAACTTTCATTTTCTTTCATTTAAGCCCTTTTTCTACTTAAAACTTTATTTTTATCATTCTTTTCATTTCTTTTAACTTATTATCACTTTCATGCCCCTAGTACAGTACCGACAGAAAATTTTCAGACTGGATACTCGGGACGTGGACCCCGTGGGCCACATACAGACTGAAAAATGATCTCAAAGATCACTTTTCCACAGAACAGATATCAGATACAAACAAAATTCATGGAGATCAGTGATCCTACCATAGCAAAGCAAGTCGTCATGACTTGCACCGCGGTACAGATGTCCCTATGGCTAGCCAATTATATTCTGAGCAAGGCTTTCACTGCCAGACTATTTTTAAGGGCATAATTTCATCAAAATCTCAATCAAATCTTCATTTTCTTATTATTTTCTTACTTAAGTATACTTGTTTTACTTATTATTTATTCTTTCCAATTCCTTCACCTAATTTGTGAATTATTCTAGCATAATTCACCAAAATTATTTACTTTCTCATCAAATTGCACATTATTTCACATTAATTCAATAATTTCATTACTTACATAATTGAGAATTTGTCTCTAAAATATTCATTTAATTTCTATAAATTCCATAAAAATTCTTAGGTATGTTATTTCATTTCTACTATGACTTTGAAGCATAATTTCATCAAAATTCACAAAATAAACTTTAGTTTTCTTTAATGTTCCATTCGGCCAACAAAGGACCCACACCATATATTCATGTAACATTTCATTTAAGCATTTAAACACACTTGTTTAAGGTCTCATAACACTAATCTACCATTACTTTCAATTAAATATCATTTTATCACTTTTTATCCTAAGTTACATAAAGGTTACTTAACTAAAATCAAAGGAAATATTAAGATTTATTAGTCACTAACCTTTCCTTCTTGTTCTAGGTTGCCTAAGCTTCCTTTTCCTTGCCTTAAGCCTTAGAAGCTTGAACTTCTCCTTGATTTCCTACGGAGGCTGAAACATTAACACATCAAAACCCTACTTTCTTGACTTCAAATGATAAAATTGACATCAAAAATGAAATATAGGCACCCAAAAATATAAGTAGGTACCTTAGAAAGAATTTTAACTCATTGGTTTCACTTACCTCAAATGAAATCTTAAATTCTCTCTCTTGATTTTCCTTGATTTTCTTCCTTCTTTTGAAGAGAGGAGGACACTAAACTCAACTAGAGAGGTAGAAATTACTATCCTAAGGTTGAATTTAGTGTGAGATGGAGAAAGGAGAAGAGAAAGTTCAAGCAAAAATGGTGGAGTTTATTTCGGCCAAAGGGAAGAGGTGGAGAAGAAGAAGAAAATGTTGGGATTTTCCAGAGTTTTCTCTCTATTTATACCTCTTCTTTTGGGTGAAATGGGCTTGGATTATGTTAGTGGGCTTAGTTAATTAATTAAAGCCCATTAACAACCTAATTTAAAGCCCAAAATGATTTCTCTCCTTTTTCTCACTCCAAATCACTCTAAATTTTATTTCATAATTCTTATCACATCAAAAATAGGTAGTACACAAAATTTTGGCTCAATCGGAGTCCGTTACCGGTCCGATTCAACCAAACTAGTCCGATTCGACAACTGTCGACATTGCTGAAAAATTCATTTTTTATACCAAAATATTCTATATGAAATTTCATTAAGGATTGCAAAATATGGCAATTTTTGGAGTTCATTTGCTATTTTTAAAAATTTATGCAAAAATTAAGTCACATTCCCTATCAGGAAAATTAACTCGCTACCTTTTTCATATTTTTGACATTCGAAAGCCTATTTGACCTCGATTTCACTTCAAATTTCAACTCCGGACTCACCATGACCAATACTTTCCGATGGTCAATAAAATATTTTTCATTTTCGGGTCTGATTTACGGCCCAGGTGCACTATTTACCATTGGAATCTATTGTCCACGACCAGACCGGTGTTGAGGCCATTACAAGACGGGTCATACGATCTACTGGGGATATAAGGAGCATCTCTGCTCGAGAACATCACTCTCTTCCCCTTATCGTATCTGTTCACGATTCTAGCGCCTGCGCTTCGTTCATCATGAGCGTTTGGTTCTCTAAGGGAGATCCCTTTATTCCTCCTTCCTCATAAGTCTTAGGCCATTAAAACCGTTTTCTGATCGCTTTCGGAAGCTCTGGGCATTCTTCCCATTTTCAAGGCTTGGACCACGCTCTCAGTGAGGTGACTAAGTACAGCACACATGCCTCCTACAGTAATAGGGGCGTTCTCCCGTTGTCGCGCAATGACGTCGTCAAGATTCGAGGGGGGGGTCACTTCTGACTAATGATCTGAAAGATCTCTCTCTCAGCCTTGAGGGTTCGGATCTTTTCTGATTATTGTGATCATGCTCTCTATGAGCTACATGTTCGTAGGATCTTGAATCTGCCATTGCTTTCAACGAAAGCACCAAATGATAAAGCTTAAAAAGTTTTTATCCTGTAAGAGGAAGCGCTGGCAGTTGTTGTGCCGGTCGGATAGCTAGACCTGCAAAAGGAGTGTCCAATCGGACCCAAACGTTAGCACTCCGAAGCTTAAGTTAGTAGTTTTACAAAGAGAGTGATTTTAAAGGAGCGAGAGAGTCTCAGATATTTAATACCTGTAGCCATTGTGTTTTAGGCTATTTATAGGAGTTCTGTGGAGGGATACTTGAGTACTTTGGGGAGTGATAACCGACAGTCAGAGTAGGTGAGCGGCGATGCGATAGGGAGTAGATGGAGAGTATGAGCGTCGGCTTGTGTTAGTGGGCTGATAAGACATGCTGTCTCATCAGTCTGATTGGATATCACGGTTTCCTGAACTATCTTTCAGATCACTCTTTGCCTTTTTGTTATTAGGTTTAGGCCTTGTCGAACGTTGTTGGGCTATCTTAATTGGGCCTTTAGTAATGTATTTTTCATAGTTATCAATAATCATTAAGGAAATAATTAAGGGACAATTCATCAACCGAATATTCTAACATTATTGACCAAAAAATAACGAATATTATACCACAATAGCTAGTTAAATTATTTATTTTTGAAAGACAAATTATTAATTAAATTAAATAAACTCTGGAATTTCTAGAAGACTGGTAGGGACAGCGGCAACAAGCCATCACATGGATTTCACGATTTACGACAATTAATTGTTTTTTTTTTAATTATAAAAGAAAATAAAGCACGGGAGACGTGGAAAGTGGCGGTCTTTTAAACTTTAAAGTCTTCCTTTCTAGAATTTGGCACTGTGTTGCCACGTGTAATATCTGGAAGTCTCAGGATTGACTATAGTCTGCATAACGAAAATTATTTTCAGCATTTTTTGTTTTGAAAAGTCCTTAATAAATATATTTGATATCCAGTTTATTTATGCATGAAATATAAATAGAAAGTGAAATATTAAGGCGCGCTTATAAATGATCATAATATAAGTAAGACGACTTGCCATCCAATTTAGAGGTCAAGTGGTGCGCTGTAAGTAGGATGCTCATGGGGCGGGGCGGGACCGGAGATTGCATCCCCACTCCCTGCCCCGCGTGAGGTCGGAAATTCCTCGTCCCTGCCCCCGAATATAGAACGGGGGGAAAATCCCTCCCGTCCCCCATCCCGCGGGAATCCCTATCCCCGTCCCCCGCGGGAATCCCTATCCCCGAATTTTTTATTTTTTTAATTTTAAAATATAATATTTTATAAATAATTAAAATTAAAATATAATATTTAATAAATAAAAAATTTAAAATTAATTATAATATAAATTTTAATCATTCATAAATTTAAAATTAAATAATAAAATTAAGTTATATTTTAATTTTAATTATAATTATTTATAAAATATTATATTTTAAAATTAAAAAAAAAATTGCGGGGCGGGGATCCCCGCGGGGTGGATACCCCATTCCCCGTCCCCGTCCCCGTCCCCGATTTTATAATGGGGATTTTTTTCCCCCCGTTCCCGACCCCGTGGGGAGAAAATTCGGGGATTTTCCGTCCGGTTCGGGGCGGGTTCCCGTCGGGGCCGGGGAATCCCCTCCCCGTGATCATCCCTAGCTGTAAGACAAGATTCGATGACCGGTTTTGACATTCGGTCTTCTTCATAAAACGGCTGCCTCATAAATTCGCCCACCGCCATCCGCTGTTTTTTTTATTTTTATTTTTATCAATTACTTTTATTATTTTTATTAATATTAAAAAATAATAAATAAATTTAAATTTAATATTAAATTATGTAATTAAAATTAAATTATCAAATTTGATTGATTCTAATTTTATTAAAAAAAATAAATTAAATTATATTAAAATTTTAAAAGTAACAGATAAATAAAATTTGAATTTTACTTAAAAATGACAGATAAAAAATAACGAAAAAAGTAACTGTATAAGTTAAATATGGACTAATTATAGGTTTAAATGTTTAAACAACACATACGTAACGCTTAATTACCTTGGCGTCTTGTAGTATTTCTTTGTCATCGATTGTGATGTCGTAAGAAAATGGCTTCAGCATGCAAACAAAGAGTAAATCCGACTTCTCAAATGCTAACAGATGAGCATGCCTGTTCATCAATTTTAGTTCCAATTAATAAATGCCTAATTAATCAGATATGTTAATTACGTACGGAAACCAATAATTACCTGAAACCAACTAGCTTCACGAATGTTGTGTCAACCTAATCAGAAGAGGCAATTTTGATTATTAGCTGTGCGACTTTCCGTAGGTGGGAAATGTGTCGCTCTGATTTGATAGATTTGAATTAAATTATGATACATTAGCTGATAAATAATTTAAAATTTTGTAAATTATAATAAATGAATTGAATTATATGATCTAAATATATCAATCATAAATTGATAGAATTATAAAAATTTATGATATAATTTTATTGTTTTAATTTTTTTGACTAAAAAAATCAAATATGCATGTATAATGTATAAAATATAATTATTTTTATATTCATAATATATACAAAATTATAAAAAATAAAAAATGCATTCGATTTCATATTGAATCCACATGTTAGAAAAAGTAGGAGTAATTTACTTACACCAGTTTCTTCTTTTACTTCTCTTATGGCACATGAGAATATATCTTCTGACTGAAATGCACACATCGTGTCATTATCACCTTAGTTAAAGGATAAAAAAAAAAGAGATTGAATTAAAAAATTAGTTGCCTTATTAATATATCCAGTTGGGATCTTCCAAACTCCTGAACAATTATATGACCATTTTTCTCTCACCACCAGAACCTAAAAATGTTAAAAAATTAAATAAAAAATTTTAATATTTATTAATCATAGTTGAACAAAGATTATTATAGTGCCATGTGCATCCACGTGCATCCGTACAAAATGTTGAATTTACCTAAAATAACTTTTTATTTTTTATTTTTTTATCTAATCAAATGATACATATACGTATACCATAACATGCCTCTCCATTATACTCATTTCGTTTTGTTTATCAGTTACTTTTATTGTTTTCATTAAAATTAAAAAATAATAAATAAACTTAAATTTAATATTAAATTACGTGATTAAAACTAAATTATTAAATTTGATTGGTTCTGATTTTATTGAAAAAAAATAAATTGAAAAAATAAATTAAATTATATTAAAATTCTAAAAGTAAAATTTGAATTTTACTAAAAAATAATAGATAAAAAAGAATTGATGGAGTAATAACAAAATAAAATTTTAAACACCTCTCTTTTGTCATCGATGACAAATCCTCCCACACCAATGTGATGGAAAGGAGTAGAAGGGCCATCAGGAATCCAGCAAATTAGCGTTGCATATCCTGGCTCTGCATGGTGGTAGTCAAAACCTCCCTAAAAATTCAATTAAAAAAATTAAATTTATGTATTTATTAATGAACCAAACTAATCATAAAATGTCATACAATTAAACAAAAATTAAAATTTGTAAGTATTATTTGCATGCATGTGACAAATTGTATATATTATTTCGGTTTAGTATTTGACCATTGTTAGCTGAATTGCTATTGGAATTAAGTCGGCTTGTTCCAATAGTAGCTTAAGCCATATCCCCTTCTTCCCCTGCATGAAATATTAAATATTTAATCAAAGAATCGGTATTTTATTTTAATTTTCTTTAACTAATGAACCCAAAACAATATACTTTTTTTAAGAAAAATAATTATCAATATTTTTTATGCTTATTGTTTACTCGTTTAGAAAAAATATAAAACAAAGAGAGCAAAATAACTTATCACTTATCAGGATGCAAAAGCTAAGTTTGAGATTCAAAGTATAATTAAGATGATAAGAGGGAAGAAATAGCACCTCATGTTCAACAAATAAAATTATTACATTTTCTTGGGATAAAACAAAACTACTATGATCCTGATGTTGCCCATCAATCACGTGATTAAAGTTGAGTTTAGTAAGATAATATTCCTGTGGGTAAGGTGAAAATGTGTCCATGGGTAGAAATCGAAACCCATGTTCTAGTTTGTGTCCCATTTATTAATTGGTTATAAATTTATAAGTGCCATTGAATGGTTTTAAATTAAGTCATAATGGTTGGAGTGCAAACGAATTAAAATTTTTTGTATCATATATGAATTGGACCGTTCCGAATTGGATTAATATTGAAATGAAGTATTGTTAAATGAGCTATAGATGAATCATATAATAAATAAGTCAAATATATGATATTATTACTCTTTTACCTTTTTTTTTTTAAATTCATTAAAAAATATGTATGAATAATCTATAATAATTATTATTTTTATATTATATGATATCGCAAATAAAATAAATTGATTACATTTTTTTGTATTGTTTAGTTAGATTGAGTTAAATTGAATTATTTTGCGAGTTAATCGGATGGAATTATAAATGGGTAATTGATAATTTAGTTCGGATTTAAATCACATTTTATAGATAGATTTGATAGAACTTGTGAATGGGGTCAAAATTTGCAAACTCTAACAATAATAAAACTAATTAGTAATTACCTTGGATTTCCAAGTGGACAAAGAAGATCGAAGGGAAGAAGCAAACGCATTAGCAGAAGAGGGTAAAGTACGAGGATCAATAACTATGCCACCGGATTCATCATCCCAGCCTCCTAGAATTTCAGCCATCAAACTCGGTGATGATATTGATACCTCTTGTTGATGAAATTGGAGGCCACTGGCTATTATTGTGGCAATAATGAGCAGGCAAATGCAAGCCAATGGCTTTTGCTCCCATCATCCTTCTAATAACTTATAATGTTACACGTACGACTAGGGCACCCACATATATAAATATAGCTCTTGATGTAGCTCCGTTGAATGAGCTCAATTAAAATTTGGCAAAAAGTGCAATCCAACTTTTAAAATTCTAAAATTTAATTTGGTATAATATTATCCTAAATATTTTAAAATTAGGGTAATATTATACCAAATTAAATTTTAGAGATTGAATTATACTTTTTGTTAAATTTTAAGGGGCAATTTGTACCTTTAGCCTGTATAGATTAATAAAGTAGCGGAGGAATAAAACGTTAGTAGGGGCAAATGTAATACAGAGACTTAATAGAAATTTTGGAGGGCAGTTTGTGAACAGTTGCTCTCATTGCTCCCCACCTAAATTGGTTTCTGTTTAATGATGGTAATGCTCAAATAAAAATTAAAATTAAATGGGAGCTTAAAAAAAAAATCCAAATTAGATATATAGATTATCAATGATAAGGGGAAAAGAGAAGATTAATATTCAGGGAATAGAATCTTCAATGCCAATTGAATCCTTATCGATAGCCCCTTACAAATGCCAAAAGGAAAAAAAAAATGGTATGGCAGATTATACTTTTGTTCTCCAATAAAACATTATAGCCAATGAGGTTGATAAGGAATCGAAGCAACTGTGACTTCAACTTGCACTAGCAGTACATATTCGATTCATGATATAGAGAGAGGCTGAGAATATTCTTCTAAATTTCATGGATTTTATCAGTATTATCATTTATAACAGCTTTCTGTGATTGCATAATCAATCCCTGTAACTTGTAAGGATCATTTGATGCTATAAAAGCATTTCAGATTAATCTAAAGTATTTTAGTTGTACGAATATACCATACTCTATTGCTATGGATAGCATTTCCACCACTATATGAGCTTTCAACTATCTCCAAAATTTCTTATAAAAAAAAAAAAACTGATTTTTATTGTAGAAATATAAAAATTATAAAGAACTACATTTTCAATTTATGTTAATTCCGCATATACATAAAATTTTGAACTGAGTAAATAAGAAATTTCCAACTGTTTGCTAGATGATTCCATTTGTTGCCTTCGTTATTTATTTATTTATTATTAATTATTATGTCCCCATGGCAATAGTTTACGTGTGCAACATATTGTAAAGCCACGAGTTCACTGTCAAGAACAATAATAGAGAGATTGTTATAGCCACAGTTTGTTTGACGTAAGGAATTCATGCAGACGGAATTATGGAGGTAATTATATTATGATTATGCCATTTATATATAATTAATAATAATTATACACTTAGCTCGGGCAAACTTGAGCAAGGGCCTTTAGTGCAATTGGGTAAATTTAAACAATTGGCTCCGAATTTAGTATTGGTGTGATGGTGTTCATTTTTTTTTTAACCAAAAGAAAATTTATTAAGCAGAATCAACTAAAAAGACTGAAATAATACAAATGGGGGAGATAAGTTTCAAGTAACAAGATCTGACATAAAATAAACTGCTCTAATTAAATGATGAGTAGCCGTATTGGCAGACCTTTTGGCAAATACAAAATGTATGTTAGATAACAAGTTAAGAACAGACTTACGGTCACTAATGATAAGCCCAAATTCCGACAAATTACACAAAATTGAGTTTAAAGCATGGTAAACTAACAGAGAGTCTATTTTAATAAGGACTGAAGAGAGATTAGATGACTGAATCCAACTTAAAGCTTCACGGACACTAAGAGCTTCAGCTGCAGTAGGATCAAGAACTCCCATAACTATTTTGCAACAAGTAGAAATGAACTCGCATTGATGGTTATGAACAACAAAAGTGAGACCAGAATGAGAGGAAGCAGCAAACAAAGCTGCATCTGTAATCACCTTTAGAAAGCCCACGGGGGGTGGGTGGAGGAGACCATTTCACCTGTAAAGAGCAAGTACTAGCATAATCAACCTTGTCTGATATTTGCGCTATCTTCCACTCACTCAAAATAGCCATCGCCATTAACACAATAGCTGTTTGCAGTAAGCTTGAATGCATTCCAAACCCACTCGTTTCTTGCTTTAAATAGCCCAACAAACCACAATAGCAAAGCCACGTCTATTTATATCAAAATAAGAAACAATAAACTGAAACCACTGAATAATATTAACGGTAGTGCCACGAAAACAACCCGCCCCTGACTTGGTCTACACTTCTCTTGCAAGATTACATTCAATAAGAAGATGGAGGATAGATTCATCCTCAACACCACACATAGGACAAACATGACTAACTTTAACCCTTTTTACTACTAACATTATACGAATAGGTAAGGAAGAATGTAAAGCACACCAAAAAAATTGCTTAATTTTATTTGGAACAGCAAACTGCCAGAGCTTCTTCCAGTCAACAGAAAGAAAATCATTAGAGAAATTAGAAGAAGCAGAGTGCATTAATCTATATCCACTTTTAATAGAGTACATACCCGATCTGTCTATACACCATTACCCGATCTGTCTATATATCCTCTCTATTCTGCCAGCTGAGATGAATTTTGAAGATAAGTTGGTTGTCTCGATTATTGAACAAAGAATTAATAAGGAGAGTTTCATGGCCTCAATATCAGGTCAGCCGTAAATAATAAGGGTGTTCAAAATTCGATCATACCCGAACAACCCGAACCGAACAAGAAATTCAAGTAGGATTATTAGGGTTGGAGATTTGGAGTTTGTTCGGGTTTAGGTCGGGTCGGGTTAAACTCTCATTAATCTGAACAACCTGAAAACCAAATAAATCCATCAAAAACGCAGCATTTCACTAATCGGGTGAGTTTAGTTCGGGCTGACCCGATCCGATCCGAACCTCATTTTTAATAATTTAAAATAAAAGAAAAAATAATTTTAAAATAAAAAAAAATTCGGGTTGTTCGAGTTATTCGAACGGGGCCCGAAATTTAGTGAGTTATTCGGGTAGGAGCCCAAACTATTCGTAGGTTAGGGTAGGATTGGGATATATGAGAAAGTTCGGGTTTAAGGTTATTCGGGTTCTGGTCGGGTTGATCCAAACCCGCCCGATGAATACCCCTAGTAAATAGTATTTTTCGATAGTAAACAGTGCTTCCAGGGCTAAAAAATACATCCAAATGTGAAAAATATTTTATTTAACCATCGAAAAATATTGGTCACGATGAGTCTGAGATTGAAATTTGAAGTAAAATCGAAATCAAATAGACCTCCAAAAATCGAAAATACGAAAAACAAAACGGTTCGCGATTTAGGTTAACTAGGTTGATCAAGTTTTAACCAAACCTTTAAATATAGAAAATGAATTCTAAAAATTGTCAGAAATTTCAGTTGTACCTAAAATGATGTGTAGAATATTTTGGCTGTAAAAATTTAATATTTCGGTAACATCAGTAATTATCGAATCAGACCGATTTAATTGAATCGAATAAAAAATAGACTCTGATTGGAATGAAATTTTGTGTACAGCCTATTTTTGACATGATAAAAATGATAAAATCATAGTTGGAGTGATTTGGAGTTGGAAAGTGAGAGAATTATAGGAAAATGGCATAGTGGGCCTAAATCGGATTATTAGGCCTTAAATGAGTGGGTCTTGGTTGAACCAAAGTCCAACCCAATCAACCCCTATATAAGCCAGTTGGAAGCAGATTTTTGGGCAGCTGATGTCACCTCCTCAGCCCTTCTTCTTCTTCTTCTTCTTCCTTCTTGGCCGAACCACCATAGGTGGAATTCTCTCACGCTTTCTTCAATTCTCTCTCACTTTCTCTCCAAATCCATGCATCCTAGGTGGTTTTTGAATCCTCTAGAAGGTTAATTAAGCTTCTATCCCTTGATTAAAGGAAGGTAGACAAGAAAAATCAAGTGAAAAAGTGTTAGGTATCAAATTGAGGTATGTGTAAATTAAGGTTTTAAATTTGTTTTAAGGTGTCTACAAGTGTTTTTAGGTGCCTAGAGTTCATTTATGAAGTCAATTTGAGCATTTGAGATAAAAAAAAAAAAGGATTTTGATGGTTGAAAATTTCGGCCATGGTAGGTACAACAGGAGAAGGACAAGCCAAGCTTCTAAGGCTAGAGGGAAGAAAAAAAGTTTAGGTAAGCTTAAGTCTAGAAGAAAGGTTAGTAGCTTCTAAATTCATCTATTTCCCTTGATTAAGTATGATTTCCTTTTTTGTAACTTAGGAAAAATTATGAAAATGGAATGAATAAATGAAATTAACTTTAGAATAATGATTAGGGACCTTGAAAATGGCCATTTGAGTGCTTAATTTGATTTAAAAGTGATGTTAAGATGAACTTCTTCATGTGGCCGAATGGGTTGCTAAAGGAAAGTAATGTATATTTATGTAGTTTTGATGTTTTATGCCATAAAATGAATCTAGAGATGAAAAATGATGTCCATGAATTTTGATAGAATTTATGAAATTTATTTGAATATTTTTGAGAAAATATTTGATTATGTATAAAGAGAATTTATCGAATTATTGCGAAATAATTCATAAAATAAGTGAAAAATAGTAAATTATTATGAAATAATTCATAAATTGTGCAAAAGTATTGAAAAAATTGACTGATAGATTTATTGTAATGAATAAGATACTAAAATTGCTAAAAATCTTAAAAGTAAAATAAAATGTAAGTGAAAACTGCCCTTAATAATAGTTAGGCGGTCAAAATCTAGCTCAGAATATGATTGGCTAGCTATAGAGATACTTATATCACGGTGTAAGTTATGACGACTTATTTTGCTATAGTAGGATCACTGATCTTCCATAGTATCTACTCTGTTATGTTATCTGCTCTATGAAGAATGATCTTTCAGGATCATTTCTCAATTTGTCTGTGGCTCTGTAGGGTTCACGTCCTGTATATCTAGTTTGATGATTTTTGACGAAATTGTACTAGTGGCATAAATGTAAAAATAAGCTAAAAAGTGCAAAAAAAAAATAAGTAAAATAAAGTTTAGAGTTAAAAAAGGACCTAATTGATAGTGCCATTCTATTCTGTCATAGGCCTTGCTCATGTCAACTTTAGAGCAGCAATGCCATCTTTACCTTAGGATTTGCATTTCAAGAAATTCATGACTTCATAGGCTACAAGAAAATTATCTAAAATTAATCTGTTAGGCACAAAAACACTCTAATTCAAGGAAATGATAGAGGGGAGAATTGGTTTAAGTCTCATTGTCATCATTTTCGCAACCACCTTATACACAACGTTGCAAAGAGCAATAAGATGTAGATCTGCCATACTCTATACATTCTTTTTTTTTTTTTTTGGGATAAGAACAATAGCAATCTCTTTTATATTATCCGACATACAAAAATTCTTGATCATACTAAGACATTCATGCGTAACCTCCCTGCCAACCACACTCCAACATTTTTTATAAAAAGGTGCGTTCATTCCATGAAGTCCAGGAGGTTTATCAGGATGCATATAGAACATAGTCTCATTAACTTCCTCCTTTGTAAATTCTTGTTGTAAAAGAGCATTGTGAGCATCAAACACTATTTTCTTAATACCCGAAACTGTTATACCAGTACTAGCCTGAGTAGCATTAAATATATCACAGAAGTAATCAACAATAACATCTTCCAGTCCATTGTTCTAAGAGCAAACTCTACCAGTAGGATCCCTTAATTCGAAAAAATTCTTCTTCTTCTTCTTTTTTGATGCCACAACATGAAAATATTTTGAATTGGAATCCCTATCTTTTAACCAGAAAAGTTTGGCCTGTTGCTTCCAGAAAATTTCTTGTTGATAGAGAGTATCCAAATACTATTTTTGGGCATCAATATAACTAATATTGGACAATCCTGCACAAGCATCCTTCATTTTGCTACTCAGCTCAGCCAATTTTCTCTTAAAATCCCCAGTTATTTCTTGTCCCCATCTCAACAGAGCTTCACTGCAGCAGGAAATTTTTTGAAAAAACAATAAACTCACATCAGACCACCACACACTACGAACAAAATCCACAAAGTTAACTTCCCTAGTCCTTGCATTTTAAAATCTGAAGCCCTTTCACTTTCTTTTACAATAAGAGGGAACAAGATTGAGAAGAATGGGATTATGATCTGAAGAAGATTGATTGAGATTACTAACCGAAAAACAAGGGAATCTCGAAATCCAATCTGCCATTGCAAAAGCTCTATCAAACTTCTCCTCAATAAAACCAACCTTAACATTGCCTCTTGCCCATGTAAATTCATAGCCCGACATATCTAAATCCACCAAAATAGCATCTTCTACTGTATTTTTAAACCATCAATAAGACGCATAGGTCAAGAGTTACCTTCTCTCTTCTCACTTTGATCAAGTATGTCATTGAAATCTCCCAACACACACCAAGGTAAATTGGATTTTACAGCAAAAAGACGTAGAAGGTTCCAAGTATATCCTCTACGATTTATGTTACCTTCTCCATAAAAGCTAGTTAACCTCCATCTACTAGAATTATGGGCTTGAGTTTCCACATCAATGTGATTTTTGGAATACCCAAAAAGTCTGGCCTCATTTTTATTTTTTCAAAAAAAGGCCAAACCTCTACGACGACCCACAACATTCACACAAAAATATCCATCATAATTCAACAACATTTTAATTTTTTCAAACTTTTTCTTATTAGCCAACGTTGGAATTAGAAAAACAAATTTAGGCTTTTTAGACCTTATCAGATCTTTGAGAACTTGAATTGCTTGTGGATTGCCAATCATACGACAATTTGATTAGGTCTTTCACTTATTCTTCAAGAAAAAAAAAAAAAAAAAAAAAAGAGTGATTGGGTACGGTCAAATCAGACAATCCAACAGATGACAACAACTAAACCTCAGAATCGGACGGGTAAGATACAACTAATTTGAACGGTTCGGATGATCCTTTCCTGTCCGTCATACCATACACCAAAGCCGGATTTCTCTAAGCCGCAGTCGCGGAGATCGCAGAGCAAACTCCTCCGCTCCGTCTAAACACACTGTGCCGGTCCGTACAATCCAGGGTTCGATTAAGCATCGACCAACCATGTATAGAACTGGAGCTTCACGCCTTAGGTCTCTCAAGGTCAGTTCAATACTCGTCTTCCATAAACCCTTTTTTTAAATACAATTCTCTATCATTTTTGAATCAGTCTACTTAAGCTTGATCTTGCGCAGTTAACACCTAATTCCATTTTTATTATAATAATCTCTTGCTTAATATGTTGTTGCTTCAGTTGATTAGCTGCTAGACCTGTTTCTGGTTCATTTCGTGTGGTCAATTGAAATTTTGTGGTTCTTAACCTTATTGCTGAGTTGTGCAAGTACTTATTGTCTGTTAGCTGTTAGATTAATCCTGTTTATGTCATTGTATGAGTTGAATTTGTTAAGAGTAAACAATGTTCTGTTTGTGACAGGGCCGTAGTACTAGTAGGTATCTTGCAAGATTTGCAAGTTCAAGTTCTGCTGCCTTGCAACCATCATCCTCTTCAGGTGGTCTCTTCAGTTGGCTGTTTGGCGACAAGCCCAAGTCTTTGCCTCTAGACTTCCCACTTCCAGGAGTCGAACTCCCACCCACATTGCCTGACTATGTTGAACCTGCAAAAACTAAGATTACAAAACTCCCTAATGGCTTGGTAGTTGCCTCTGAAACATCACCGGTTCGTATTAGTGTTTTTTTCCTTGAACCAATTTTATCTTCTCAAAGCTTATTGTTCTTTTTGCTTCTTTAATTTACTGAGGAAGTTGCCTCCTTTTCTTTTTTAAATGCCAGAATCCTGCAGCATCAATAGGTTTGTACATCAACTCTGGCTCAATCTATGAGACTCCTGCCTCATTTGGGGCCACACATTTACTGGAGCGAATGGCATTCAAAAGCACGAGAAACCGCAGCCACTTGCGTATTGTGCGTGAGGTTGAGGCAATTGGGGGCGTTGTACAAGCCTCAGCATCTCGGGAGCAGATGGGCTACACATTTGATGCTCTGAAGACCTATGTTCCTGAAATGGTGGAGTTACTTATTGATTGTGTGAGAAATCCTGTCTTCCTTGATTGGGAGGTCAATGAACAGGTACATATTCATCATTTTTCTGGGTATGCTGCAAGTTTTATGGCAATTGACTGTCATTTTATCTCTTGCAGCTTCAAAAGGTCAAAGCTGAGATTGCTGAAGCTTCTAACAACCCCCAAGGCTTGCTTTCAGAAGCAATTCATTCTGCTGGCTTTTCTGGTCCATTGGCAAACCCGCTTTTGGCACCTGAATCAGCAATAAATAGATTAAATGGTACAGTCTTGGAGGAATTTTTAGCTGTAAGTTTGAGAAAGCTTTATTCCTGATATGTCCCCCTTTTTTTATTCACATCTTCTAAGAATGTAATGATGTTTTTGATAAGTCTTAGGTGATATTATCTTTGATAAATTCAGGAAAATTATATTGCTCATCGCATGGTGCTTGCGGCTTCTGGTGTTGAACACGAGAAATTGGTAGCTGTTGCTGAGCCCTTATTATCTGATGTACCTGAAGGTAGTCATACACCAGTGCCAAAATCTGTTTATACAGGAGGTGATTTTCGTTGTCAAGCAGAGTCAGGGGTATGTATCGAGATGTTTAACGGAAGTCCTTTTGCATGCCTCCATCTAGCTAGGAGTTTATTAACTCTGACTCCCAATGCAGGACCAGCAAACCCATTTTGCTCTTGCATTTGAATTTCCTAATGGCTGGTCCAATGACAAGGATGCTATGACCTTGACTGTTCTTCAGGTATTTAGTTGATTGCTTTTTTAATGCTGTGGTTGCAAGTATTTTTGTATACAATTTGTGTTCATACTTCACATTCAAATGCCAAATTGAAAGGAAGCAACAAATGATAAGATATTTTATTGCAGATGCTAATGGGTGGAGGTGGATCATTCTCAACTGGTGGCCCTGGAAAAGGAATGTACTCAAGGCTATGTAAGTCTCTATGGCATGTTTGACCTCTTATGGTATTTTGATCTCTCCAAGTTATTTACCGAGCCGGTGCATATCTAGATTATGCTGCAATTACTCTCTCTCCTTGTTAGAACATAAGCGCATAGAGTTGACTGGCTATTGCATTAGTACACTGACACATTTATATATATGTATCTACAGAATATATTTTTCATCATTGGTTACAATATTTTTTTCCTTTTTCCTTCTAAGCCCCTGAAGTTTAATTTTTGCACAATTATATTTGCTTTGTACCTACAGATCTCCGAGTCTTGAATGAATATCCACAAATTCTATCCTTTACAGCATTCAGTAACATTTACCATCATACCGGTGTATTTGGTATTCAGGCTACCACTGTAAGCTGCTTTCCCGAACCTTTAGTACACATTTACAGTTTTAGAAATTTTGTCATTCTTTTTGCAGTAACTTGTCAGCACGTTTTGGTTATTGGCTTGCCAAAAAGTGTAGTTTTAGCTGAATCCAGTGTTGTAGTTGGTCAACATTTGGCGCTGTTGTATACGCAGCAATATCATGTTAGTCAATGTTAACTATATTATTTTTCTTACTCTGGCTTGAATTTCAAGCAACATACTGTTAAGTATTAACTTTATGCTTGGATCTGAGAATGGAAAGTTTACTGCCTTAAATAAAATGTTTCCCATTATGGGGACCTTAAAAGGGGAAAATATTCGTAGGCAGCCCTCTTGAAGATGCTTTTGCTTGTGGATGCAGGGTTCTAATTTTGCACCAAAAGCCATAGATGTAGCAGTTAATGAGCTTCTTTCAATTGCTTCACCAGGTGCAGGTATGATGTGGCACATTAACTCTGCAAGAATTGAATTCTACTGTGGACAATTTGTCTGCAAGGTGGTAGCTTTTGCTTATGTATTTCACTTCTTTCTGCAGTTGACCAAGTGCAGCTAGCTCGAGCAAAGGAGTCAACAAAGTCTGCCATTTTGATGAATCTGGAGTCCAGAGTACATAAATATCTTTTTCATTCTTAGGCAACTATAGTTTGAGCGGGGCTCTTTCTGGCCCAAGGTTGTTTTTGAATGTTATGCTTATGTTAAGGTGTACTTTGCAGATGATTGCTTCAGAAGATATTGGCAGACAAATTTTGACATATGGTGAGAGGTATGACTCCAGTGATAATTCCATCTGCCTTGATGTTGACTTTCGATAGGTTGTTGCCTGTACATTACTTTTCTGTATAGTTCTCTGCATTTGTCTGGTATCCTCTTTCGCATCATTTACAGCATCTTGCTGCGGCTAAGTGTCATGTTCTTTTGAACTTAGCAAAGATTGCAAGTAATACTAGGTTGTCCATGGGCAGGCCCTTTCCTTGTTTCCAATGCCGATTCTTCACTATCAGAATTTAGAATATTGATAAACTTTTTCAAATTTCAGTTCATGAATTAGCTTTGTCACTGATTCAGGTGCTGTAATTAGTTCTTTCTATTGTATGTTAAGAATGAGTAGAAATTAGAAAGAAAGGTAGGATTCTTATCCTGAGTCCTTATATTGCGTTGGGCTTATTGGTTTTCTTATACTTGAAGTTGATCAGGTCCTTAGTAATCTCTCTGTCCTATTTTCTTTTGACGGGTGTCGGTATCATTTTTTTTTCTTTCTGATGATGTGTTAATTTCAGCTGATCCTTGGCCATATTAGATATTCTGAATGCCGTCACATCACTAGTATCTCTTGCTTGCATGTTTGCCTTTTTGGCTCTTCATTTACTCCCAGGATCTTTTATTGAATAAACTTGCTTTCCATATAGGAAACCTGTGGAGAATTTCTTGAAGATCATAGATTCAATTACTCCACAAGACATTACTAAAATGGCACAGAAGCTTATTTCTTCCCCTCTCACTATGTCATCATATGGAGATGGTATTTCCTAGTTACTACACTTTGTTTGCTTTCTTCACTGTTTCTTTCGATGATTTACATTTTGTTTTCACTGATTTTCTGCAGTTGTCACTGTCCCAACATATGATTCTGTCAGCAGCAAGTTCAAGTCGAAATGAAATAGCTTTTAAAAATTTTCCAGGCATCAAACTGGGCAGACACATGGCCAGTTGTTTATATTAACGTGCATTAGCAAACTTCAAGCTTTTATACTGTCAATTTCAATAGAAATAAGAAAAATCTCAGACATGCCTACCTTATACAATAAATTTGGTGATCCATGGCAGGCATCATTTAGGTATGCCTGATGTATCTTGGTGGAGTTTGTTAGGCTTTGCTCCCATGTTTTGTGGTGCACTCTGTGCTTTTTGAGTCATGGAAAGAGAATACAAATATTCTTTTGTAATTTATCAACTGTCAAAAGCAAATTGAAATCCCCTTAAGTGGTTTGCCACTGCTCAGAAGTTTTTGCCCAGAAACTTGATTTTGCTCAATAGACACGTATTCTATTTTAAGTAGGATGGTAGGTAGTTTCTAGTATTTTTTTTTTTTTTTGTTACTAGGTATAATAGGCAGTCCTTATTCTAATCCTTAGAAATAATTTTTCAAGGATTAGATCATGGGTGAAATCCAATACTAATTTAAGAATGAACTGTTATATATGCAGAAGTTTTGTAAGCAGAATAATACATTCAAATGGGCCCTTATGTCTCGCGTCAGCCTTGCAATTGGTTTCATAAAAGCCCTGAAGTGGTTTCATGAATATGTAATAATTCTGCGTATTGTTTTTCACCCCAAGGATATTGGTAGAAGCAGTTTTGCCAAGTTTTCTTTTCTCTGTTCTCGAGTAATGTTTTATAGGGGTACTAGTTCATATTAACAAACATAAATTGCAGCTGTCTTAATTTTTGTATAATTGCTATATTGATTTGGATTCATTATAGCAATTTTTATTTTTGTTCTAATTGATGCAGACAAGGTTTGATTTTAACCGAAAATCAAATCTGGTTAATTTGATTCGATTATTTGATATGGTTTGGTTTCCGTTGGCGAACAGTTTGGTTAAAATGGAAAAACCCAAATTGAAATTTTGTAAAATCCATTGCTTTTACCTAAATTTTCTTGATTAATGTTACGAGAGAATATTAGTTATTGTTTCGGTTAGTATTAAATTTGAGTTTATAATTTTTACCAATTTTAGTTTAATTCAATTAGTATTAATATTTGATTTGGTTTCAGTTTACAATTTTTACCAAATTCCATTTTAGTTATAATAAAAAACTTTCCTAAATCTGAAAGAGAGTTTTAGGGTCTTGGATTCTCCCAATAACTAAAAAAGGTATCATGTCTAAATCTAATTGGAGTTCGCAATGGTGGAGAAATTGGATCGTCATAAGATATCTAATGAAACCGTAGCCGGAAATAGAGTTAGCCTATTCAAAAACGTTAAATGGAGTAGAAGAGAAGCAACGGGCAGTAGTATTAGATAGACCTAACAGCATACTTGTTGATATTGCATTAATCTTAAAATTAGGAGTCATACCCACTTCAAATCCACATTTGTATAATCAATTTGCTCTCTCCGTTTTCTTGTTTTCAGAACAAATTTTAATTTGGTTAGCTGCTTCATTCCTTGCGTCCTTTTCTTTCTTTTCTCCATTTTTCTCCTCTAGCTCGTTATTTTCTTCGACAAGCTTTTGACTTCTATCTTGTCGTTTTCTTTTTTCTTATTATTACTTAGCATTATTAATATTTTGAGTATGAACTCGTTAATCGGCAAAGTGCAATCTTTACAATTTTATTTGATGGGACTTAATTTATTAATCACTTGAACATTAATGTCATTGGTAAATGCAGAAACTTAATGTGCCAACGTTCATACAACTCTCTTTTTTTTATACGAACGTCATTTCAATTGACATTTATCCTAATTTGAAAACTATTTTTTGTTTCAGTATCTGCCGATGTGTGCTTTGCGATTACTTAGCATGGTTCTCTGAGAGAAATATAAATGAAAAAAAATCTAAATATGATGGATAGTAATTAGCTAATAATCAGCTTGTAAACAATTTTTTGAATATTCTTAGTGACAAATATGATCATAAGATGTAAAATTTATATTGGATGAAATAAATAAGAATAGCTTAATTATAATTACGGTGGATAGCTTTAAAATTATTTATATTATTTTAATGCAGTGGTGAGTTCTCAATTATCAAATCTAATTCTCCAACTCATCAAAGAGTAAATTCATTATGGTCTTTAATATATCGGCAAGTATCATATATCGGTTAGTTATATAAAATGTAATACTCTTCATAATGGTTTGAATAATTCTCAACTCACAAATTATAATGTTTAGGTTAAATTAGATCCAAATTCACAAAGAAAATGCAACAGTAACACCTCATCCATATCTATAAATTAATTGTTAGCTTATTTTGCTATAATTTACACGAGATTTTCAAATACATGCCCGTACACTTGTTTATCATGTGGTGGTATGTCTTCCCACATGAAAATGAAACAAAATAAGTGAAAATTGCAGCTTTGCAAAGGATATATTGTCTTTGTGTCGGTAAAGAAAAATTTGTGGTTAAGTTAGAAAATAGCCCTAAATAATGCAGACAAGATATCCTTTGAATTTACACAGCTCATAATAACTTTAATCCACCTACATAACTTGTTGTTTTATGGGACGTGAAGGAAACTTTCACGTAAAGCTTTACTTTGTAGTTTGTACAACATGGACAATGTTCTTGTGTGGATCGAATGCAATATTAGAGATTTTTTTTTATTTTTTTATTTCATGTTATTTGTTTAAGTCCTATTCATTCTATATGTATATATAAAATCATATTCGTGATTTTTGTTTTATGGAAACTGTCTGCTATCTTAATTAATTCCATTGGCCAGGCTAATTTGATTCCCCAAAAAAATCTATAAATAAAGTTGAACACGATCTTTTAAATATTTAAAAATTTATAATAATTTTTTTATAGGAAAAAAATGAAGAATGATGGTTTGAATTTAAAACCTCCCAATATATTAAAATTAACTATTGATCCTTTTACAATATATCCTAATTATGATTTCATTTATTATTTCAAGATAATAATAAAATATTTTTTTTTATAATATTTTATTATTGACTAAATGAAAAATGAAATCTAATAACCAAATTATGTAATTTAAACTCCTTAAACTCATATAGAGTCTGAACTGTCTAAACATTACTAGCATTTATAAATTAGTCACGGGCCATTAATTACTAACCATCATCCAGTACCAATAGTCTAGAGATTCATTTCCATTGTCCAAATTCCATATTTTTAACTCAAATTATCTTTTACATTGCTCTTATAAATAAATATTAACTTAACCATCGGAATTTCGTTATTAAACTTTTCTCTTTTTCATATGATGGGAACTCTGAGACTTCCATAAAAATCAATGATGAATGGAAGCAAAAATTATCCCTTTTGCTGATTTCATCTAAAAGCAGCGAAATTAATATAGATTGTGAAGCTACAACGTAAACGTATAATTGCATTTTAAGTGTATCAATTAAGTAAAACGGATTTATATGATACTCTGGCTGTGACACAAAGAGAATAAATGAAGAACTGAAAACAACATGGAATACGAAATTAAACCTTTAGATGGGAAATGCTAACCAAGCTAATTATATCTTCGATTTAACTAATTTAGTTCTTTTGCTTTCTGATTTTGCATGCTGATCCCAATACTGGAGTAAATTTAATTTAATTAATTAACATTAACTTATTATATATTACTAATTTTTTTCCTTAAAAAAGATGCTTCCAATTGCACATTGAAAGAGTTTTTAAGCAATATATCATTCATGTTCTATATATGCATAACTTTTAACTCATTATTATCATAATCCCTTCCACATTTCCTTCTATTATTCTTTTTTCTACATAAAAGAGACAAAATAAGAATAAAAATGAAATAATTGGAAGATATTTAGGGCACATGTAAGGAATCAAGAGCAATAGAATTAAAAATATTTGTTGATAAAATCTATGTAATTAATTTGCTAGATTAGTCAAAGGTCAATCCATTGGATAAATCTCATCAATTTGATTCTTTAATTCCCTTTGGACAAAAAGAGAGCCTAATTATCAAAGGTTGTTCACAAGTTGGTGTTTATATATATATATATATATATATATATATATATTTCACATAAATATCAACCTATATGTATATATATTCTCTCCATTTCTTTAATTTTCCACATTTTTTTTATAAAACAGCATATTAATTTATGCAAAAACAAAAATAATATATAAGAAAAAGGAGCAATGATAGCCATTAAAACATTTTCTTGGTCCCTCCATCATTTACTCTTGAATACCCAAAGAATGTTATAAACGTGAATGCTAACACAATCATCTTCTTCCTATACATATACTTTAGGGCTACACAAACATTTCTCAAATGGCCCCACACAAATAGTGGGTTTACACTAATTACCTATAAGCTTAATATACTCTAGATTTTCTTTGAATAATAATAATAATAATAATAGTGCATGTATATCCTAAAATACACAAATACTATATTTATAAAAGGGCAGACAAACAAATGTTTATTACCTTGTGTTATGTCTGCTTGAGCTTGAAGCTTCGTAGATTTTTTTTTTAAATTTCTTTTTGGTTATATATATATATATTGTAGATAATAATTTTATAATAGTTCTAATAACAAGGGGTGGTGGTGGTCCATCAAGTACACTGCTCATTTGCCTTGCATATCAAGCAACTCCTAATTCCTCTCTCTCTCTCTCTCTCTCTCTCTGCAACATTCATGGCAAAAGAATCATGATCAGCACTCCAGCCCAAAACCCATGTGAGTTCTCGACATTCTTTTTTTTAATTTTCTTTTTCTCACCCTCTCTCTCTCTCTCTAGCTCTATAATTCCAATTTTTCTCCATAATCTCTCATTTTTTTTAATATATATATATATATATATATATATATATATATATATATATATATATATATATATATATATATATGTTTAAACTATAATCTGTAAAATGAAAAACAAGTATATTTTTTTTTACTGTGACTAATATTCCACTATCGTATTTCTTACTCAAAGTTTTGTACCACTTCATATATATGTGTGTGTGTATATATATGTACACAATGAAATGAAATAATTTATTTTGTTGATTATACTCGTGGGAAATCATCATCAAGTTCTAACCTTTATTGATATATGTATAAGTAGATTTATACTCTTTTCTTTTACCATCAAAATACTAAATAAATAAAGGGTTAATTTTTGTTGTGGGTTTTCCTTTTTCTTTTCATTAAATTAATAAAAATTAATAATTAATATTATACTTATAATAAGTATATTATAATAGGAGATGGTTTTGTTGCTAATATGTTGCTTTTGAATGTAACAGCTGTGAAGGCCGTTTCTTGCCTTTTGCTTTAGTAGTCAAGGGTGCGAGTGTATGTGAGTGAGCGAAGGCTTATGCTTTTGAAGAGAAAATGAAAATTATTTTTTTTTTAAATTGTATTTTTTTAATATATAATTTTCTCTAACTTTCTATCCTGTTTTCTCTCTCTTTCTCTCTCTATATCTTTCTTTTCTTTCTCTCACATAAACCGCCTAAATACATACATGCCCTTCTTAAATTAGCAAAGGCTTAAAGGTGAGTGTCTAGCCTTGAGGTTAGCTTTTCCTTTTTCTCACCAATTTGCTTCAGTTAAAGTTAGAGTCTAGAGAGAGGATTTTCTGGTGTTTTCCATGGTTAAAGCAGGTTTTATAGCTCACTTCCTACAGTGAAAGTTTCCTCTTTTCCTCTTCCTTCTCCTTGTTCTCTAACTTCTCTCTTCTATACCTCCATCAAGTTTCCATTTTTTTCTCTTTTCTTTGTTACTAGGTATACTTATTCATTCTTATTTCCACTTTTGATCCTATTTTCCTATCTGGGTATCGCTTAATTTTTTGATTCATCAGCTTAGGTTTGTACATGTGTCCACCACATATTTATGCATATATCTTGATTTTCCTTTTTCTTAGTTTGAAGGATCTCCAACTGTTTGAAAGTTTGTTTCTTTGATATTTCTATACATACGTATCTGTTTCAAGGTCACTGAAAAATTGTATAGTTCATCTTCTTCTGCTTAGTTGCATATAATCAGATCTTTAAAGAGGTGATTTTGTTACATATAGAGAGCTAAGAGGGATATGAGTGTGATAGAAGATAATTTGATACAAGATTTCAAGAGTTTAAGAGAAAGAAGATAGCATAAGGTGTGTATTTCTTAAAAGAGCTAGCTATGAGTAAGAGTAACTTAGGCTCCATAAGCAGCTCTGATCTCATAGATGCTAAGCTTGAAGAGCATCAGCTTTGTGGATCCAAACAGTGCCCAGGTTGTGGACACAAGCTTGAAGGAAAGCCGGTAAGAACTTATAATTTATGATATTTTAAGCTGTGAAGTATAGATATTGAACAAAAGAAGAGGAATATTGCAAAGGAAAAAAAAAACTAAGAATTGTGCTTCATGTTTTATTCTTGAGTCTTTTTCTTTTTCTTTCTTTTTGAGCAAAACCAAATCCAGTTAAACTAAAGCCTATGCTTTCTCTTTCTCTCTTATCTTCTTTTCTCTTTTAATTTTTTTAATAGGAACTTAATCTTTAAGTTCAATTTTAACTTGGATTTGAATGGAGTTTTGCAGGATTGGTTAGGTCTACCAGCAGGAGTGAAATTTGATCCAACAGATCAAGAACTGATAGAACACCTTGAAGCGAAAGTAGAAGCCAAAGATATGAAATCTCACCCTTTGATAGATGAATTTATCCCCACCATTGAAGGAGAAGATGGGATTTGTTATACCCATCCTGAGAAACTTCCAGGTTCCCAGTTTTATTATTCATCTCTCTCTCTCTCTTTCTTTATCTCTCATGCATAAACAATTTCTTCTAGAATTGTTGAACGTCCTTAGGTTTTTCTATACATATTCTGACTTAAAAAAGAATTTATGAAACTTGAATGGTATATATGCAGTTGTGTAATTTGTTATGACTTTTCAAGAATACGATTAATTAGTACTTCTCAAGTTGTTGCACCTAACTTTGATTTTGATAAATATTTTTTTTTTGACATTTTCGTACAGGAGTTACAAGAGATGGATTAAGCAGGCATTTCTTTCATAGACCATCAAAAGCTTACACAACTGGAACAAGAAAGAGAAGAAAAATTCAAACCGAATGCGACCTGCAAGGAGGAGAAACAAGGTGGCACAAAACAGGCAAGACAAGACCAGTAATGGTGAATGGAAAACAAAAGGGGTGCAAGAAAATTCTAGTGTTGTATACAAATTTTGGGAAAAATAGGAAGCCTGAGAAGACAAATTGGGTTATGCACCAATACCACCTTGGGCTGCTTGAGGAAGAGAAAGAAGGAGAGCTTGTTGTTTCAAAGATTTTTTATCAGACACAACCAAGGCAATGCAATTGGACTGATAGAAGTGTAGCTAATGCTGAAGGAAGCAGTGACCCAAATAGCAGAAGAGATAGTGGAAGTGGAAGCTGCTCTTCAAAAGAAATAATTCCACAGAGAGATGAAATATCTGGAGTTGCTGCTGCACTATCAAGTTACACTGCCATGGATATCCAACAATTAAAATCTGATCATTTTGGCTTTCCCCAATTCAGAAAAACCTTTGATGAGGTACATTTCATTCATTAATCTAATAAAAAAAATTCCCATTTTGGTAAAAAAGATCCAATCTTTACCACCCCCTATTTCTGCTTAAACCTTCTTGCATCTAGTTTATGTCTCCATTTCATTCATTGTTCAAGTTCTTGGTTCAGCATCATCATCAAATAAGTAATATAAAAATAAAAGAGAGGAATTTCAAAAAGTTATAGGGTTACTTTTCTTATGTTAGTTCATTAATTGCTTGCGAAATCAGCATGAAGAATTCTATGTACCTCACTTTATTATCTTTATCAGGTACAAAGTACAATTCTTTTGGCTTTCCAACTTAAAATGTGAAGTAACATTAAAATGGAAACTGATAGAAAAGCAAATTTAAGCCTTGGAAAAGAACTAGATCAAATTGTAAGGGTCTGGAAATAGACAATCTAGCAAACTACTGGTTCATGGAGGAAGTGTCAATTTCAGGTGGGGATAGCAGAGGCTTCAACGGGAAGGGAAGCCCCAGTATCAGGCACGTGTGATGAGATAAGGGAGCACTATCAAAGGCAACATCACGTGGCCCATGATCATCATCAACAACAACAGCCACAACACCACCACCATATACACCACCAGATTGCTACGACAGCGTTTCATATTAGCAGGCCATCACATCCCATATCCACCATCATTTCACCACCTCCCCTCCATCACACATCCATCATTCTCGATGAGGACCCATATCATGTCTCCAGATTAATGCTTCAGAACGAAATCCAGGTAATTAATCTTCCTTCTTAATTTCCAGGGTTCATGTATTCTGTATCTAACGAGCCAGCTCCAGTTTACTGTTTAACAGTTTAACTAACATATAGAAAATTGTTTATCAAAGTCAACATGAGTTTGACTTATTGAATGAAGGTTGAGGAAGTTGGTAGCCTGGTGAAAGTGAGCAGCCAGCTACTGATTGACTCTCTCTCTCTCTCTCTCTGTCTCTCTCTCTACATGTCCATAATAAAGTTGTAATCTAAGTTATATATTTAATTATTTATTTTTGGAAATTTAGGTGAAACTCCTTAATAAATTATAGGATTGAGTTTCGGAAAAAAATTTATCTGAAATATATTCATGTTAAACCATCCAATCAGAAAACTGTAATAGATGCAAAAGTATTATTTATTTTATGCAAGGTAGTTTTTAATTTATTTGGTAAAGATGAACTTGGTTGGATCCGAATTCGAATTGATTTATTGGAATTCAAGATCTTACAGCTTTAAACTCATAATATACGTATTAATAACACTAAACTAAAACTTAATGAATTTGGTGCTAGCTAAATTGGGAGTGAATAAACTGTCTTTTCACTTTTATACTTTCTTTTAACGAAATTTTAATTAAGAATTGGTAATTTTTTTAATAATTTTTTTCTCTACGTTTTGAAAAATGAAGCAGCAGCAGCAGCAACAACATCATAAACTGGTAGGAAGGTCTGCATCAGGTCTGGAAGAGCTGATTATGGGTTGCCCGTCCAATGATATTAAAGAAGTGAGTATGAACTTTTTGACTCAGAAATCTATGAGCTCTTATTGTTTCTCATAATTCCAACTAAGAAGAGAAGAAAGAAAAGGTAAGGAACTGGATTGAAAAGAAGAAAAAAGAAACAAAAATCCAGTTTCTTTATTATAATATTATTTAAATTAAAGATATGGAAACCAGAAACCTTTTCTTTTTCTCTTTATGTCTTTTATTTTTCTTTTTCATTTCCATGTTTTGGAGTTTTTATAATGATGTGTACAGTATATCAATAAAGGAACATGCATAGGCCTATATCATGTCTAGAGTAGTGAATTAGTGAGTATCTTTTTGTTACCTCCCTGGAAAGAGCCCATAATACTGAAGATTTACAAAAAGTAAACCAGAATAAGATATATAGGTTACTTTCTTGCATGCATAATTCATTTTTTTCTTTTTTAAAAAAAGAAAAAAAGAAAATCTTGTTAAAGAAAAGTAGATTGGATTATTGTAAGTCTAGTTTGGATTTAAGTTTGATAAATACAGAAAAAAGTACCCCAAAAATACAGGAAAGCACAATGTGAAATCACAAGCTGTTGATATTTGAACTGAAAAATCTAGTTAGAATCTTTTTTTTTCCTTTGAAAAAATTGTAAAACTAATTAAAGCTTGAAACTTTCGTCAAATTTTGTTTGAATTAGCTAGTAATAATAAGAATCAAACACTAGAAACCCCTTTTTCCGTCATAACAAATGAAATTAATCATGTAATAATATAAGCCACTATATATAATATTATATATATATATTTATAGAAAGAAGAAGTTTCCAAATAAATATTCTTTGAATAATTTGAGAAAGGTAGATGATAGTGATATGAAAACTTTTATCATGCGTGTCGTCACAAGGCAAACACAGTATCAGACAATGTGATTGTGGAGGAAATCAATAAGACATAAGAGAGGCAACTTCATTGATTTGTTGTGTTCTTTAGTGAAAATTATCTGTGCAAACCCTAAGCTTATATTTATTTTAATAATATCAATCCTATGTGTTGTACACCAAACACTGTTTGATCACAATTTTTTTTTTTTATTGAATTCTAAAGCGGGGCCGTTGTAGAGTGGAGTGAATTGTAAACCTATTTTAGTATATATATTTTTGCGCATGGATGAAAATTTAATTGGTTGCAGGAGTCCTCGATAGCAAACCCACAAGAAGCTGAATGGTTGAAGTACTCTTCCTTCTGGCAAGATCCTGACAACCAGGATCATCATGGATAAGTGGAACAAATAAAATAGCGAATAAAAGAAAAAAAACATTTCGAAGACAACATCATTAGCATCATCATTATAGTACTTGAAGCCTCATCCCATGAAGTTCTTTTGAGAAGAGGCCAAGAAACCATCTCTTTTCCTTCTTTTTTGTATTTTCTAATGGGAGAGGGCCTGCCTTAAGGTTCTAATGACTCTTAACTAAACTAACTGCTCGTCAACAGTCCATGTTGGCAATGGCAAGAAAAGAAAGAAAGAACAACAGGGCAAAGAAAAAGAAGAAAAAGAAAACCAAGAAAAGCTGCTCTCTACTGACAATAGAAGGAGAACCAAAGACCCAAAGCAAAATCTCTCTCTCTCTCTCTCTCTCGCACATTGCATGAAAATCATCACCATTATGATTACAATATCATCTTTATATTTTTATTATTTTATTATTTTTAAGACATCTGTATAAGTTCTTTTATTGTTCTTTGAAAAGAAAAATACCATATAGTTTGTGCAAATTGCAGGAAGAAACACTTTGTTAATTTGTTGTGCTTAGCCACTTTTTAGTAAAATACGAACAGGAATTTACATGTTATCTCTCTTTTTTTATTTTTAGGAAATGAAAACGTGCTATACAGAATTATTTATCTCACTGCTGCCTTTCTTTTCTCTTCTTCTTTTCATATAATTCAGAAATAAAAACTTCGATGGGAACACCAATGTCTTCTTTGTTTATTATTAATTAAAATACCACCATCGCACTACAACGTGCTTTGCTTTAGTTTCTTAAATTAAATATGCTTGATTATTCTTTTTCCTAAATCACCATATAATGATCAGTGAATAAGGATTGTTGGTATGGGCTGTAAGTAGTTTGGATTCTCTTAAAATTCCAAATTCAGTTCTTATTTCATATATCATGCTATTGGAAAAATCGCCTCCAATTATAAATTCGACAGTATCTGACTTTAAATTAGTTGATTTCATAAATTTAAAAAAATTGAAGTTAAAAAAAATATATTCGAGTTTAGGTTAGTGGTGTAAAAATTTACAAAATGAGTTAATTTTTTTAATTTGAATGGAATCAATTTTTATTATTTAAAAAGGGTTAAAATAAATAACTTTTAATAAAAAAAATAATAGTTCAATTAATGCCACTGCAGTGCATCTAGGTACGTCCCTGGATCTGGATGGAGGCATTATATATTAATTATTTCTGGTGTTTAAAAAAGAATGAAGAAGTAAAGAAGAATGGCGAATTAGAAGGAGGTGCTCTATCAAGTATATAAATTTTAGATAAGGTTTTAGTGCAATGATGGTTTCTTTTAATTTGATTTCTTTTTCCTTTTTTGCGTGCGTAGCGCAATAGTTTGTCATGCTAATTGATATAAACAGAAGATCTCATGCATGCATCACTTACAAATTATGCACACTCACACTGGAAAGATTGTTTGCTTTTCTGTGCTATAATTAAATTTTAGTCTTGGAATTAAATCCGCTTCCATCTCTATTGTACTTTCCAGGAATCTCATATTCAATTTTTATCTCATGCCCAGGATGTTAAAAAAGCCACTTTCAATTATAAACTAACCGTTTTTAATTCTGAATTAATTTATCTGGTTAATTTAAAAAAATCAAACTGTATGTCAGAATAGTGATAAATAAAAAAAATAAAAAATAAAAGCAACTTGTTGACACGCTGTGAGGTGAAATGAAATTTATGGACAGTATTTTCATCATTATTTGTTTTTTTTATTTTAATTTATCTTCCCCATTTTTAGCTTTTGCTATTATATCTACAGTGAACGTTTACGAAGTTGATGTTAAAGATGATTCGTTTTCGCTAGCGGGATGAATGACAAATGATAATAACGGATTAATGAAAATGATTTCCAGACAGCGGGATGAATGACAAATGATAATAACGGATTAATGAAAATGATTTCCAGACCTCCTATTGGTATATTAAGGCCATGTGTCACACTAATTAGAAAGTATATTTACTTTCAAAAAGAAATAAAAAAAGGGAGAATTTATAGTTTAATTTGTTCTCTATATTAAAGTCATGTCTTTATAATTGTTACTTAACATATTATTTCAATTGGAGTTGAAACTAGTAACTTCGATGTATTAAGAAATGTTAAAGTTGTTGGCCCCGCAATTGGAAATTGAAGATGAAAGGTTTTGACAAAATAAACAATAATCAAACAAATATATTTTGGAATTTTAGTGTAAAAAAAAATAGTGATGGAAAATGGAGGAATTAATTGCTGCCATATGGACTAATTAACACAATTTCTTTTTCTTTTTGCCCAAACTTCACACCATATATATGAATGATAATATTCTTAATAAAGCAGTTTTGTCATTCTCTTAAAAAAAAGCAGATTTATCAGTTTCCCTTTGTGGGCAGCCGTACTTAAAAACGGTGAAACTGTGACATGAAATGATAAGAATTTTTTTGTTTTTTAATTAAAAGTTTCGATTATAAATTTTAAATATAGGAATTTTTTTAAATATTTGAAAAAGAGTATTTAATCTTTTTATACACAGTACAATACGAGTCTTATTTAGTCAAAATAATAAATTTCGAATATCATATAAATCATAAGAAAAACTAAGAAAAAATGACAGATTTTGAGAAGGTACGCATATATTATGGAAAGTATAAGGAATCTTTGGATAATACTTATAGAATGGTAACAGGAGAAATCACATTTTATGAGTGAGTTTCTTTTGTTTTCATTTACTTGGGAAACTTCTTATTTTGCTGCTTTATTCTATTCCATATTCTATCTTTTTATGCAGTATTTTATACATATATATATGTATGTATAAAAAAATGCTGTTAACCTCATAAGAGAGAGAGAGGAGAGTAACGTGCATGTCATCTTTTTATTTTATTTTCATGGGGACGTGAATGAATTTAAAGTTAAATGAAGATGAATGTGTTAGGCAACTTCATGGTAGTTTCTGAACAGAATAAAAATGGAATAAAGAAAAACCAGACAAGAATAACCTTTTACTTTGAAATGACCTTACCACTCATAATAATAATAATAATAATAATAATAATAATTAATATACTGGGTGTAGAGAATAATAAGTAATAACAAAGATGCTAAATATCTACGGTAACGGGGGGATAAGGTGGGCGGTATGGAGGAGGAGAGGTGTCTCTTTCCACATGCAATAAAAAAAATAAAAGAAATTAAGGAATGAAATGTCTTGTTCGACCTAAAGAGGTGAAATTCAATTCTTTCGCTTTATGGGAAGATTTTGGGCACTTTTGAAGGTATAATTATAAGAAAAAAAAATTAATAATAATAATAATAAAAGAGAATTTCTGGGTTAGCAGAGATTTGGTCCCATAAAGAAGTTGCAGCAAGAATTGTGTAGTGCGAGATGGAATATCACAACATGGACTTATAAACCAACCTTTTTTATGGGATTCTTCATTAATTAATTAACTCCACCATCAAATTATTAATCTGCTTAATTTATATATACCACATGCTTGAGTGATCATACAAAATACTTGCAGCGACAGCACTCTCCTGCATATTCATTATCGATATGAAATAAGCAATTCAAAACATTAACTCTATTTGTAATTAATTTGAACGATGAGTTAGTTTTACCCATAATCATTAAATTTGTAGCCAATTTCATAACAATTATAAAAAAAAAAATTCATAAAAATCACTAAAATTTACGAATATATATAACAAAATTACTTTGATCAGTTTCCGAAAAGAGAAACGTCGAAAAGTCCAGCTGGCATGTCCGGTCACCACAATATGCACATATGGCATCCAACGTAACACCACGTTAGCATGACACGTGGCGATTCCAAATACTATTTTCTATTTATGTATGCGTTAACGTAGCAAATGTGACAAATGTCATGCTGATGTGATGTCACTTTGGATGCCATGCTGACGTGATGCCACTTTGAATGCCATGTGCGTATATTGTGATGATCACGCATGTCAGCTGAACTTTCTGGCTTTATTATTGCCAAAAATTGATTAAAATAATTTTATTATATAGATTTACAAACTTAAGTGGTTTTTATAATATATATATATATTATTGTGAAATTGACCACAAGTTCAATGAGTATGGATGAAACTAACCCTTGTTGAAAAATAAACTTATTTTATGGAAATATTATGAGTGGGTGTGAGTTGTGGAATAATATGAGTAGATGTGAGTTGTGGAATAATATGAGTAGATGTGAGTTGTGGAATATTATGAGTAGGTATGAGTTGTTATTTATTTATTTAAGTGGTTTGGGATTAGTATAAATACCCCTCTTCCATTCATTGTAAGATCAAGCATCAAGCAAGCAATTCAAAGAATAATAGCTTGAGTTGTAAGAGTTGTAGAAAAATTTCATTTTTCTCTTGAGTGTTTGAGTGAGTTGAATTAAAATCATTTGAGTGTTTTGTGTCTAACAAAGTGGTATCAGAGCGAGGTTATTAGCTTATAATATATCAAATCGAAGCTCTTGAAAAGACGAATCCAACGCCACCGGAATCACCCTGATCGGAGTCTGGACGCGCCGCCAATCTCCGCCGGAAGTTTGCTGCCATAAAACTGACCGAGTTCAGGTCCGAGTCAGACCGAGTTCTGGTCCGAGTCAAGCTGTTTGACCGAGCCACTGACTGAGCCGCCAAGCTGTTTGACCGAGCCACTGACTGAGCCGCCAAGCTGTTTGACTGAGCCATTGACTGAGCTGCCGATCTGTTGACCAAGCCGCTGAGCCATTTGACTGTTCTGTTGACCGAGCCGTTGACCAGTTGACCAAGCCGTTGACCTTAGTTGACTTTTTGACCAAAGTCCATCTTGAGGTTTTTTTGGCGTTCTGAATCCATCCGTGAAGTCAGATTTTGCAAATTCTTTTTGGATTAAGTAATATGGCAAATAGTGTGGCATCTTTTCAAGTTCCAACACTCAACAACAACAATTACGACAATTGGAGTATCAAAATGAAGGCTCTCCTTGGTGCACATGATGTTTGGGATATTATAGAGAAAAGCTACAGTGAACCACAAAATGAGGCATCACTATCCCAGTCTGAAAAGGATAGCTTAAAAGATTCAAGAAAGAAGGACAAGAAGGCTCTCTTTCTGATCTATCAAGCCCTAGATGATGACAGTTTTGAGAAAATTTCAGATGCAACCTATGCTAAACAAGCATGGGAGAAGCTGCAAACATCATATAAAGGAGAAGAAAAAGTGAAAAAAGTGCGACTTCAAACTTTAAGAGGAGAGTTTGAATTACTGCACATGAAAGGAGGTGAGACCGTTTCTGATTATTTTTCTAGAGTTTTGACTGTTTCTAATCAACTAAAAAGAAATGGTGAAAAGTTAGAAGATGTCAGAATAATGGAAAAGATACTCCGCTCATTAGACCCGAAGTTTGAGCATATTGTTGTAACTATAGAAGAGACTAAAGACCTGGAGGAAATGAGAATTGAGCAGCTTTTAGGCTCATTACAAGCCTACGAAGAAAAACATAAGAAGCAGCAAGGAATCACTGAGCAACTCCTCAAACTACAGCTCAAGGATATGCATGGAAGTCAAGGCAATGAAAGAAATCAACATGGCCGAGGCAGAGGCAGAGGAAGAAGTCACGGACGAAGTGGAAGCCGTGGTCGTGGACGAGGTTGGAGTTCTAACAATAGCAACTTCAACAACTATGAGAAAGGTGAAAGTTCTACTAGAAGTCATGGGAGAGACAGTCCAAACTCAAAGTACAATAAATCCCAAGTTCAATGTTATAATTGTCAGAAGTATGGGCATTATGCATCAGAATGCAGAGCTCCCAGCAACAAGGTTGAAGAAAAGACCAACTTTGTAGAAGCAAAGATCGAAGAAAAGACAGTACTACTATCCTGCAGAACTAATGTCGAAGATCAAGGAAGTACTTGGTACCTTGATACTGGTGCAAGCAACCATATGTGTGGAAAAGGAAATATGTTCGTAGATCTCAATGAAGCAGTGGCTGGCAATGTTTCCTTTGGTGATGATTCAGAAGTATCAGTAGCAGGAAAAGGTAACATCCTTATTCGTGCTAAGGATAATAGTCATCAATTAATTACTGATGTCTATCACGTGCCTAATATGACATGCAACATTTTGAGTATGGGTCAACTTTTAGAAAAAGGCTATGATTTTTATACAAAAGATTATTGTCTTTTTATAAAAGATGGCGAAGGAGATTTAATAGCCAAAGTAAAAATGTCAAAAAATAGACTGTTTCCTTTGAACATTCAAAATGATGTTGCAAAGTGTTTGAAAGTTTGTTACAAAGATGCATCATGGTTATGGCATCTACGATTTGGGCACCTCAACTTTGGAAGCTTGGAACTGTTATCAAAGAAAAGAATGGTGAGAGGACTACCTGGCATCAATCATCCAAATCAATTTTGTGAAGGGTGTTTACTTGGAAAGCAATTCAGAAATAGTTTTCCCAAAGAATCATACTCAAGAGCCAAGAAGCCATTAGAGCTCATTCATACCGATGTGTGTGGGCCAATTTCTCCAAGCTCTCTCGGTAAAAATAACTATTTTCTTCTTTTCATTGATGATTTTTCAAGAAAAACTTGGGTATATTTCTTGAAGCAGAAATCAGAGGTCTTTAAAGCATTCAAGATATTTAAAGCTATTGTAGAGAATGAAAGTGGCCAGAAGATAAAAGCATTGAGATCAGATCGAGGAGGAGAATTCACTTCAAATGAATTTCAAAAGTTCTGTGCAACAAATGGAATTCGGCATTTTCTCACTGTTCCGAGATCCCCACAACAAAATGGTGTTGCAGAAAGAAAAAATAGAACCATTCTTGATATGGCACGAAGCATGCTCAAGACACCACAAGAAGCCTGGAGCGGAAGAAAGCCCGGAATTTCCCACCTCAGAGTATTTGGAAGTGTAGCCCATGTTCATGTACCAGATGAAAGAAGAACCAAGCTTGATGACAAGAGTGAAAGATACATCTTCATCGGCTATTCTACCCATTCAAAAGGGTACAAGCTGTACAATCCAAACAGCAAGAAGTTTGTGATCACCCGAGATGTGATGTTTAACGAAGAAGAAGAGTGGGAGTTCAACTCTTCTACAGATGAATTCAGTTTCTTTCCTCAGTTTGATGAAGCAGAGCAAATACCAATGGAGCAACCTCAGCAAGAGCATGCAACACCACCTACTTCACCAATACTAAGAGATTCACCACCGTCTTTCCTAGCTGAAAGAAATGAAGAACGTACAAGAAGTCTTGAAGATCTCTATGAGGTGACTGATCGACTTGAAAATCTCACTCTTTTTTGTCTTTTTGCTGATAGTGAACCGGTGAACTTTCAAGAAGCTGCACAAGATGAAAAATGGAGAAATGCAATGGATGATGAAATCAAAGCCATTGAAAAGAATGATACATGGGAAATCATTGATCTTCCAAAAGGACACAAGCCAATTGGAGTTAAATGGGTCTACAAAACAAAAAAGAATGCCAAAGGAGAAGTCGAAAAGTACAAAGCAAGGCTAGTTGCTAAAGGCTACAGTCAAAAAGTTGGAATCGACTATGATGAGGTATTTGCTCCTGTTGCACGCTTAGAGACTGTGAGACTGATTATTTCTTTAGCAGCTCAAAATAGGTGGAAGATTCATCAGATGGATGTAAAGTCTGCCTTTCTAAATGGAGTTCTTGAAGAAGAAGTCTACATTCAACAACCACTAGGCTATGAAGTCAAAGGAAAAGAATCCAAGGTTCTCAGATTAAAGAAAGCTCTCTACGGATTGAAGCAAGCTCCCAGAGCATGGAATAGCAGAATCGACAAGCATTTTCAGCATAGTGGCTTCATCAAATGTCCATATGAACATGCTCTCTATTTCAAAATCAAAGATAGAGATGTCTTGATCGTGTGCCTGTATGTGGATGATTTGATCTTCACCGGAAGCAACCCCAACATGTTCACAGATTTCAAAAAGGAAATGACAATGGAGTTCGAGATGACAGATATTGGACTCATGGTGTATTATCTTGGCATTGAAGTCAAACAAAAGGAAGATGGAATTTTTATCTCGCAAGAAAGCTACACAAAGGAAATTCTCAAGAAATTCAAGATGGATGATTGCAACCCAATAAACACACCGATGGAGTGCGGAATCAAGTTTCTCAAAGATGATGAAACAGAAAAGGTTGATCCAACACTTTTTAAGAGTCTAGTTGGATGTTTGCGATATCTAACTTGTACAAGGCCCGATATTCTCTACGCAACAGGATTGGTGAGTCGTTACATGGAGACTCCAACAACCACTCATTTCAAAACTGCAAAGAGAATTCTTCGCTACCTCAAAGGTACAATAGATTTTGGCCTATATTATTCAGTTTCTGATGACTATAAGCTCGTTGGATATAGTGATAGTGATTGGGCCGGAGATAGCGATGATCGAAAAAGCACAACTGGCTTTGTGTTTTTTCTAGGAGACACCGCTTTCACTTGGATGTCAAAAAAGCAACCAATTGTTACTCTCTCAACATGTGAAGCTGAGTATGTTGCTGCTACAACGTGTGTTAGTCATGCAATTTGGCTCCGAAATTTGTTGAAGGAATTGAATATGTCACAAGTTGAACCAACGGAAATTCGTATTGACAACAAGTCAGCAATAGCTTTAGCCAAGAATCCAGTGTATCATGATCGGAGCAAACACATTGATACTCGATATCATTACATAAGAGAATGTGTTACGAAACAAGATGTGAAACTGGAATATGTGAAGTCTCAAGATCAAATTGCAGACATCTTTACCAAGCCATTGAAGAAGGAAGATTTTGTCAGATTAAGAAATACACTTGGCATTATAAAACAAGTTTAAGGGGGAGTGTTGAAAAATAAACTTATTTTATGGAAATATTATGAGTGGGTGTGAGTTGTGGAATAATATGAGTAGATGTGAGTTGTGGAATAATATGAGTAGATGTGAGTTGTGGAATATTATGAGTAGGTATGAGTTGTTATTTATTTATTTAAGTGGTTTGGGATTAGTATAAATACCCCTCTTCCATTCATTGTAAGATCAAGCATCAAGCAAGCAATTCAAAGAATAATAGCTTGAGTTGTAAGAGTTGTAGAAAAATTTCATTTTTCTCTTGAGTGTTTGAGTGAGTTGAATTAAAATCATTTGAGTGTTTTGTGTCTAACAACCCTTTAATGATTATATTTAGCTAGAAATCAAAACTTCTTGTGCCTTCTTTACTCCTTTACTAAGTAGTTATTTCTTTACTCCTTTACTACGTACTAACCCTTTCTCTACTTGATTTTATTTGTTTCTTTAGGGTGCTTTGTTTGAGTTTCCAAGTGATCAGAAAGCAACTATTAACTACTCAAAGTACGTACTTGAGTTTCTGAAAGAACCTGCCTCGCTTGTTTCCTACCAAGAAATTTACCTCTATACTAAATTTCCCTTCAATCTACTTAGGACTTCTTCGTCTTGTATTTCTATTAGTTCTTTTGTTTGTTTTCTTTAGGGAAACTTTAAGAAATACAAAGCTCGTATCTTTGTGTCTAAAAGAATGTGTTCCCTTAGTATGATAGTTCTCTACGACAACCAGCATTTTATTTTTTCATTTTTGTTATAAATTCTCAAGAATATTACTGATTAATTAGATTCATATTCCCCAAATATACCAACTATATACCACTGAGTATATCTACGTACTTGCTTTATGTTTTTAATTACTAGTATAAGAACACTTACCGGATTCATAAAAAATTCATGTACTAAATTAATAAAAAAAAAGTGATATGAAGAATAAATAAATTAAAAAAAACTTTGATATATAAAAGATTTATAAATCAGATTTAAACAAAAATTTTCCATTAATTTTTTCTATATATGTGTTGGTAGCATAATAATAAATTTTCGACGTACCAAAAAATAAAATTTTGAATTTTTCTTGTTTAGGCCGAATTTTAATTGACTAATTTTAATGATAAACATTGACCTAATAAATTAATTTAAATGCACATTATGATTGGTTGCTGTGAGCACAAGGTGGGGAGCTAGTGAGAATTTGAGGTTGGTTGGTTAAAATTGTATTGTAGGGTTTAGTATCAACAACTAATTTCAATTTATGCACTATTTAATCTCATCAAATTAAACCGACAAGATTGAGACATTTTATGCAATAAAATCACACGTACTAAATAAATTGGAAGGTGGGCCGTTTGATTGAAAATTAATTAATCCTCCATTCTCTTTTATTTATTAATTTTGAGTAAAATTTAAATTTTATTTATCTGTTACTTTTAAACTTTCAATTTAATTTTATTTATTTTTTAATTTATTTTTATTTTTCAATAAAATTATAACCAATTAGATTTGATAATTTAGTTTTAATCACGCACTTTAATATTAAATTTAAATCTATTTATTATTTCTTAATTTTAGTGAAAATAACAAAAATAACAGATAAAAAATAACGGATGGAATAATTTTCTATAGTTAAAATAAAATGATTTATATAAAATTACAGTCATTTTAGAATTTCTATTATTTTAATTAATCAAAATTTGAATTTCATCCTCATCTACTATTATAAAACATAAGCGGTTTAAAGATTAAATGGTTGAGTTAAATGTATTATAAAATTAAAACTCTACTTATCTGCTCTCCATATTTGATGTTGAACTTTATAAAAATAAATTAAAATTCCATAATAAGACCTTCACAGTTCAAATGGAATAATATGGATATTTTTTCATAATCGGAAATTTTTAATTTAAATTTTGGATATGAAATATCGGTATTATTTTGTTGACTTACCAAAATAACTAAATAAATAACAAATTTTACACAGAGATTATTGAAATTGAAAATGCATTCATATTAGTTTGATAAATAAATTTCAGATATAAAATTGTTGATAAAAAAATAAAAAAATAAATAAAAATTATAGAATGAGAGATTAATGGAGTTGAAGCTGTAGTTGGCCATTCCTATCCTACAAGTCTAGATAAGGGTGTAATGTAACATATGCATTATCATATGTTGCAAAAAATAAAAAATAAAAATAGGCAGTTTATGCTTATATACACAAAATTGTATTTTTTTTTATATACATAAATATACGATTGCCCTTCTACTGGCAAAATAGACATCATATGAAAGAAAAAAAATAGATAAATTAATATTAATTTTGATTAGAACTTTTACTTTATTTTATTCTGTTTTTATTATATAATAGGTGCAATAATTGTATCATAAAGTAGATCCCAACTCACAAATTGTATGGTTAAGAAAATTCTTTTATATTATTAATTCTTTAGACTAAACCACAAATTAAATATCAGTCCAGGTATTAAGAATCTTTTGCGTCATTCCAATTTCAACTTGCATTAAACTGTGAAATATAAATTAAAATTCTCGAGAAAAGAAAGAAAAGCTGAAACAGTTTAAAGATAGGACGTGAAAACACTGCATATTCAATATTTTTAACTATACAGCAGTAACACTACCCAATTTTTGAACAAATATAAGACTAAAAACGGATTTTACTCTTCTCATTTTTTAGATGAAATTATACGAATCTTATTTTTGATGCTATATTAGTCGAATTAGTCGATTTCAAATACCGAATATCTTTCCCATAAAAGAGAGATTTTAACCAGTGCAGGCCACAGATCAAGTTTGAGCCCATTAAGTAATTCATGTGAGACCACTGTTTCTTTTATTTATTTTTATTTTTATTCTTATTCTCCTTTACACTCAGAGATAGACTGGCTCTTATCTTCCCCGAATTATTAGTTCAATTTGATATCATAAAACCATAGATCAAATCTAGATAAATATTGTCAAATTAAGTAAACTTAATCTAAACATAATTGCTAATTGTATGGAAGGATACAACAAAGAAATATCTAAGTGACAAACTGAGTGGAAGTTGGGGTTAGCTTCATATTCTCATTTTTTGCCACTTCAATTCTCAAATGTAGGAAGCCAAAACTTCTATATCAACTCCTTTTCATACAGATCGTAATCTAGCTGATGGCTCATCAATGGATTGAATCTGAATGCACCCGAATGTCTGCTCCAGTTGCCTTTACTGCACAATAATTGCAGACCTATGGTCTTCACTGTATAATTATAGCAGAAGACTCGTAGTATAATCAGTGGCAACTCAAACTCCCAATTAAGTATGACAAGGACCAGCATGAAAGGGCACTATCAATCTTTAAAATGGCAGTTTAACATAGAACAAGTGTATTACTCACAATTACTACAAAAAAAGTTGGGAAAAGAAACAGAAAAGGAAAGATGGGAGAGTTGTGTAAAAATGTAAATTATTTGTCCATCCGTTGCTAAAGTTATATACGCAACATCTAAGGACTTTACTACCTTCTCTCCTTTTTTTTCACTTTTCTCATATAAACAGAGGGTTTTCTGTACAGCACAACAATCTCCCAACCTCTCATGGATGACTTTGGGGCTCAGCAAGCCCGTGCCTCGGGCATCCTGCCTGTTACAGGTCTGCAGACACCAGAAACTCTCAATGAAGCAAAGAGACAGGACAATCTAGCCATCATAGGCCCCTTAATTTTAGGGACAATTGCTAGTTCCTTGCCAATGGCACCACATGCACTATGATATCCTTCAAGATCTGCTTTTGTTATCAGGACTGCATCCCCTGAGGGAGAAACAGTAGGTGGTGGTCGGCGCCTACTGTATTCTTGAACAGCCTGCTTATTATTATTGCAGACAAGCAAGTGAAAGCAAAAATGGTTAGCCCAGGTCCTAAAAGAAATCCCAGAAAAAAAGGCAACAATTTGAAAAATAATATCTAATCACAGGGTACAACAATCTTGTCTGCAGATATAACACCCTGCCAAGTAAAGTTAGAAGAACTGAATGTTTCTTAAGCTTAGCGATACTACAGGCACAACTATGCTTCTCTTTTTGGAGTTTGCAAGAAAGAGCATATGCACTGCATGGTTATTGACATGACTTTTGGGCAATAATTTAATTTCTAGAAAAGAATCACAAAATCATGTGGAACTGGCTTCAAATAACATAATACAATACGAAGCAATGTCTTATTTTTAAGATAAGAAACGTCAGTGCCTATGGCATTGCAAACCTCAGTCCTTGTATAAAACGGAGAGAAACTAACAAGAATTTGCACAAGTCATAACAAGTAATTCACATATTATTGTGGGGAAATCTTATTAATTACCTTCCACTGAGATGGAGCAAGCAACACCCGAGGTCTTCTGGACCGCACAAATTCCAGAGCAGCAGTAGGTGTCATGTGCTTATGCTCTACCTGCAAATGTATTAAAACCATCAATACGACAATATCAACCTGGCAAAGAGATCCACTAACTATATGTTTTTGGTACTGAAAAGAAATTTTTTGGTCTCATTAGCCGCCAGTTTTCATTGCTCTGTAAGCATATGACGTACCAAATAACAAAGCACAATAGTCGTGCTCCTGCCACGACCAGCTTTACAATGAACATATGTAGTTCTACCAGAGGACGCATTCCCTAGAGAATGAAGAAAAAATAATTATTTTTCCAGGTAAATAAGACAGAAGAAAGTAAAAGTCCAAAGAACGGGCATAGATCAAGAAATGTTTACTTACTGCAAATGAAGTCCACAGCTCGGCTAATATCTACCAAAGAAGGAGCAAAGAGATAATCCCTTGTGGGAATTACAAGATGTTCAATGCCGTGGGCCTGCAAAACATAAAATGATTAAGCTTAACCAGTAAGTTCAAGGATCTTCTACAGGAATTATTTTCCTCCATCCAAATTTTTGTTGCCAAACTTTCTTTCCATTGTTAAGTAGACAACTTAGGAGAAGAAAGCAACAAGATAAAAACTTGAACACAAAGACGTTAACTTAAATTAATTGTTCTATCTTCATTCATCACATATATAGTTCACATTAAATTAGCAAGGAGGAAACTCAGCTAAACGGCTGGTTAACAACTTAGCTCAAAATTCCACCTTGAAAAGAAGCATAAGCATAGAAAATAACCCACAAGATACAGAGAGGACGGAACCAAAGTTTCATAAGGTTCATTGAGAGTAATGACACCGCCAACACCCAGTTGCTTCAATCTAGGAACATCCTTGGGAAATGGAACCGCACCCAGCAAAACAAACTGCAAACGTAAAACATCAAGAAGATCATTCCTTGACTGAATTTCAACTAGCTATGCAGAAAATAAATATCCGGATTCAAATAAGCTCTCTTTTCAATTCAGTACAACTCTGTTTCAGATAAATAATCCACTTATTTATCAAGCAAACAAATCGCAATTAAGCAGACCAAAATTGACAGAGAGAATCACAAACAAAAGTAAAATAAGTACACTAATTCATCAATTAAGAGAAGTAATCAAACCTGATCAACCTCGTCCCACCAACGGAATTCAGCTTGAATTTTGTTCCTAAACACATTATACAAAAGGGTCGGGTAGAAAAGGATCCGAGCACCCGCTCCAACAAGCGCTCTCTTGGCGTCCCCTTTCACCATCTGTTTCGAGTCACTGTCGTTCTGATCTCGATCGCACTCCGCATCGTCCAGTTCCTCGATCTTCATCTCGCGCTTGCACCAACCATTCAACAATTGGAATCAAAACTTCAAATTGGACCGGAAATTCATGAATTTGAATACGGAAAATGAGTCTCTGGGGGTAGAAGGGAAGATGAGGTTATAGACCGATGGAGAAGAAGAAAAATGGAGATTTTTTGAGGGTACGGAAACGCAAATATGGAAAACTAAAAGGGCTAGATTGTTAAATATGAGGGCGCAACTATATCCCGGGAAAAGTGCTGATGCGCGAAACAAGGAATAACAAATGCCACGAAGGGAAACGGATTTGGAAACTTAATTAAATAAACGAAGTATTTAATTAATTTTTTTTTAAATCAAATTTAATCAGTTAGTATTAGTAATTTTGATGTTTTTTTTTTTAGAAAAATAGATTATTTCATTAAAGCAACTGTTGGATACAAAGGGGAGGAAAAATTAAATCTGACTCCTTGAGAAACAACAGAGGTCCTAGCTAAGACATGAGCTAGATCATTACCAGATCTTCTAACTAAGAAAAAATAACAACTTCGAAACAAATGACTTAAAGAAAAACAATCCAGAATAATAAAGTCAAAGGGAGAAACCAATAATGAAGGACCAATCAGAGCCTGGTAGAGCACAGCACAGTCCGTTTCTACTTGAATATCCGTAAAACCTTCGGACTTCAACCATGCGAGAGCTTTTTTGACAGTCATAGCCTGATGTTTCTAGTTTTAGTAATAAAAATAAAAGTTTTTTTTATATATATAAAAGTTTTTCTCCAATAATTGATTTGAATTTTAATTATTTTTTTTATCTGTGTACATACATTATTTGGGTTTCATAAGAATAAAATGACTTATTTAACTATTTTAAAAAATAAATATTCCGATGTTTAAATTAAAAATCTAGAAATAAAAATTCTGAAAGTCGAAATGTGTTATGATTTGAATTATTTAATCTTAAATAGGTGGCATAATGTTTATTGTTCAAGTAGTGCTAGTAGTTGAGTGATTAGTAATCCTACAGAAAAATTCATAATTTAGTTTTTAAATTTTAACGTTTTTATATATTGGATCTTTATACTTTTAAAATTATATATTGAGTTCCTCAAATTTTATGTATTTACACATTGAATTTTTATACTTTTAAAATTACATATTATATCTTTAAATTTATTTATTAGAATACATTAAATTCAAAATAAAGTTAAAAATAATAACGTTCTATTAAAATATATGCAATTTTAATAAGATATATGTTATTAGAACACATGATACTTATTCAATGGAAATTGCTACACGTGGGCATTAAAGAAAAAATATAAATAGACAGCTATCTTAAAAAAAATTAAATAATAATCATGTTAATAATATAATATCCAACTGCAGGTGTTTGAAAATATATATATATATCAAAAGTTTCGAGTTTGAATTTTGAATATAAAATACTTTTATGAAGAAATAGTTCATCCCCTTAAAAAGCCCATTCATCTTGAATATTAATTAATCAAATCCCTGAATTCTAGATAAAAAAAATGGTCATAAAAACAATAAACATTACTTAATATCACCTTAATTTGTTGTGTGATAATAAAATTTTGTTTTATGGATTTTTTATTTTTATTTTTGCCACAATGGGCCAACAAGAAACATGCAAATTAGGCTCTATTAGGAGTAACTTAATATGGATGCCCACCGTTCAGAAACGATGGCCCAGTCCGTATTTTGACATGGCCTGTTTGGCAATATTCAACCCACATGCATATATCCGAAGAGCGCACTTAAATTTCTAATTTTTTTAGAGTATTTTTAACGTTCGTTTTAAATTGAAAATATTTAAAATTTAAATATTTAATGATTAATGGATAAAAATGGATATCATAATGAATCAAAATTAATGAATAGCCAACGGTACCTGCTCACTCTGATTGCCTAATAGTTGTCCACAATTGACGTGAAGTGGGCCACCTCTTTTATGAGAGATCGGCGATGATGGATTTGCTTTAAGGCATGTGCCCTGGCGTTGGGCCATTGCCAGAGCCCTCCGTCTAATGCAACAAACCCCTGCTCTCCATGCACATTATTAACTCGTTGGGAAAATGCAATCCCGCGCGTTTTATTTTATTTATTATATTAATGTTACAAGATTAACTGCTATAAATTAGCTGTAATTTATTTTATTTTTTTATTTTTTTTATACAAAATAAAAAGTTTAAGAAGTTTTATAATTAAAATTTTATACTTATATAAATTATATATTTCTCCTTCATTTCAATATACAAAAAATCATTTTTTAATTTATTCTTTTACATGGGATCAGAGTCTTTTAGGCTTAATTTAGGGTATTTTTTAGTTTTTTTGGATTGGGTAACTTATTCCAACGGTTGGGTTACTGTTAGAGTTACTGTTTGGGTTGGGTGTCTATTTTTCGATGACCATCTTGTCTCACCGCCGGCATCAGAAGAAGCGTAAGGATATTTCTGGCCAGTGCCCAAAATTCGATGTCCTTCCGACCGGCGAGTGGCCCTCACGCGCTGCTACAAGTTCACGCCCTTCCCTCACGCGCCGGCGAGTGTAGGCACGTGACCTGACCTCCGGCCTTCCAATTTCGTCTCCAGCGTCGCCTAAAGATTTTCGATCAGATTCTGGTATTGTCTTGGCTTGATTTTCTCTTTTGGTGGTACTTTTGTTTCCCATAAGGTGTTGTCCTTCTCTGTGTTATTCAATCTGTTGCTGGTTGTTTGGACTGTCTTTTTGGCTGGGTGTTCTGAGTTTATATTGGCTGCTTTGATCGTTTTTTATTCTGTGCGGATATTATGACTGATAATAAAGGAGGAGTGAGGAAAACTGTTAGTGAAATTATCCATTTATCTAAGATTACAAAAGAAAAGTTAGATGGATCTAATAATCTTGATTGGAGTAGAACAATTAGAATTTATCTTTGTAGTATGGATAAAGATGATCATTTAACTGATGACCCTCCTACTGATAAAATTGAAAAGCAGATTTGGATAAGAGATGATTCTCGGTTACTTTTACAAATTCGAAATTCAATTGAAAGAAATGTGCTTGGCTTAGTTTTTCATTGTGAGCGTGTAAAAGAGTTAATGGATTATTTGACTTTTTTATATTCTGAAAAAAGAAATGAGTCTCGTATTTATGATGTTTGCAAAGCTTTTTATCGTGCTGAGAATGAAGCAAAATCGCTCACTACTTACTTTATGGAGTTTAAGAAAATTTATGAGGAATTGAACATGCTTCTACCTTTTAGTGTTGATATTAGGCAACAGTCTTAGAGAGAAAAAATGACAGTAATGAGTTTTCTAGCTGGTTTGCCATCTGAATTTGAGACAGCCAAATCTCAAATTCTTTCTGGCTCTGAAATTCCTACTCTTGAAGATGTGTTTAGTAGGTTATTGCGTGTTGATAATGCTTCATCTAATTAGCTCAATAGTGCTTTTGTTGTCAGAGAAAGTGGAGGTGATAATTAAAAAAGAAATCTGTCGAATGGGGGAAATAGATATAATGATAATCGAAATACTGATGTTATTTGCTATTATTGTAAAAAACCAGGTCATACAAAGCGCTACTGTAATAAATTGCAGAATCGCAATTAGAGGTCACAAGTTGCTAATGTTGCGACTTTTAGTTCATCATCTGAGCATAATGTCACTATATCTGTCGAAAAGTATGCCAAGTACCAGGAATTGTTAAAGGGATCTTCAACTTCTGTTACTATTGAAGCAGGTAACCCATGTCTTATCTCCTCTAGCAATAATTGGGTCATTGATTCTGGTGCCACAAATCATATGACAGGTAATCCTAATACTTTCTCTGATTTTCGATCCCATAAAACCCCTTTGCTTGTTACTATTGCTGATGGGACATCATACAATATTGTGAGGTTTGGCACTGTCAAACCTACTCCTTCTATAACTTTACCTTCTATTCTAAATCTGCCTAACCTAGCTTTTAATTTGATATCTGTGAGTAAACTTACCAAAAAACTCAATTGTTGTGTCTCATTTTTTCCTGATCATTATCTTTTTCAGGATCTTATGACGAAGCAGATTTTTGGTAAGGGACATGTATCTGGTGGTTTATACATTCTGGATTCTTGGGTACCATGACATGTTGCCTATTCCAGTGTAATGTCTCCTTTTGAAGCACATTGTCGATTGGGGCACCCTTTTCTACCTATGTTAAAGAAGTTATGTCCGCAGTTTTATGATGTATCTTCTTTGGATTGTGAGTCTTGTCATTTTGCTAAACATCATCGTAACTCGCTTGGTCCTAGAATTAATAAACGAGCTGAGTTTTCTTTTCAACTTGTTCATTCGGATGTTTGGGGTCCTTGTCCTGTTATGTCCAAAACTGGATACAGATATTTTGTTACTTTTGTGGATGATTTTTCCCGTATGACTTGAATTTATTTTATGAAGAATCGTTCTGAAGTTTTTTCTCATTTTTCTACCTTTTGTGCTAAAGTTAAAACCCAATTTAATGCTTCTGTGAATATATTGCGAAGTAATAATGCTAAGAAATATATGTCAGATTCTTTTCAGCGGTATATGTCTCAACAGGGTATCCTTCACCAGTCCTCTTGTGTTGATACTCCTTCTCAAAATGGAGTTGTTGAAAGAAAGAACAGACATTTACTTGAGATAGCTAGAGCTTTATTGTTTCAAATGAATGTTCCTAAGTGTTTTTGGGTCGATGCTATTTCTACAGCTTATTTTCTGATCAATCGGATGCCCTCTACAGTGTTAAATGGTGATGTCCCTTATAATGTGTTGTTTCCAAATAAAATACTGTTTCCGGTGGAACCCCAAATTTTTGGCAGTACTTGTTATGTTAGAGATGTTCGTCCTCATGTTACCAAACTTGATCCTAAGGCATTGAAGTGTGTGTTCTTGGGATACTCGCATCTCCAAAAGGGATATAGATGTTACTCTCCTTATCTGAAGCGACATTTGGTTTTCGCTGATGTGGTATTCTCAGAAGATAAACATTTATTTTCATTTCCATCCAATCTTTCAAGTCAGGGGGAGGAAGATGAGTGGCTCATTTATAAGGTGACATCTCTTCGAGAATCAGCTGACGTGTCTACTGCATCTTCATGTACTGAACAGCTAGCAAGTGATGATCCTTCAACATCAACAAGACCATAAATTGTTCAGGTCTACTCTAGACAAAGAGACACTAATGATACATGTCCCGCATCAGCACCTTCGTCATCTAATCCTGCTCCTACTGATTCCGATCTTTCCATTGTTCTTCGTAAAGGTATACATAATTGTAAATCCACTTATTCCATTGTTAATTTTATTTCCTATGATCACCTGTCTCCCTCGACATGTTCTTTAATTGCATCTTTAGATTCCATATCTATTCCCAAGACAGTTAAAGACGTTTTGAGTCATCCTGGATGGTATGATGCTATGATTGAGGAGATGAATCCTTGTATTCAAATCATACTTGGGAGTTGGTGCACTTACCAGAGGGAAAGAATGTTGTGGGTTGCAAATGGGTCTTTACAGTCAAAGTTAATCCATATTGTTCTGTGGCTTGGCTGAAAGCTCGACTTGTTGCTAAAGGATATGCACAGACTTATGGGGTGAATTATTCTGATACTTTCTCTCCAGTTGCCAAATTGAGTTATGTTCGTCTTTTCATTTCTTTGGCAGCTTCTCATCATTGGCCCTTACATCAACTTGACATAAAAAATATCTTCCTTCATGGAGATCTTCAGGAAGAAGTCTATATGAAGCAACCACCTGATTTTGTTGCTAAGGGGGAGTATGGAAAAGTTTGTCGTCTGAAGAAGTCTTTGTACGGATTGAAGCAAAGTCCTCGTGCCTTGTTTGGTAAATTCAGTAAAGTTGTCCAAAAGTTTGGGCTAAAGAAGAGTCAGTGCGACCACTCTATTTTTTATAGACAATCCCAAAATGGCATTATTCTTCTTGTGGTTTATATTGATGATATTGTGATTATAGGGACTGATTCTGCAAGTATCTTTTCACTAAGTCTTTCTTGCATGGTCGATTTCATACTAAAGACTTGGGTTATTGAAATATTTCTTGGGAGTGGAAGTGACGAGAAGTAAGAAAGGAATTCTTCTATCCTAAAGAAAATATGTTCTTGACTTGCAAAAACTGAAAAGTTAGGAGCTAAGCCATGCAATACTCCTATGGTTTCCAATATACAACTTACAAAAGATGATGGTGATCCTTTTGCTGATCCAAAGAGATACCGAAGGTTAGTTGAAAAATTGAATTATCTCACTGTAACTTGTCTAGATATTGCATTCGCAGTAAGCATTGGCAGTCAATTTATGGCTGCTCCTACGATTAAACATTGGAAAGCTCTAGAGCATATTTTATGTTATTTAAAAGGTGCTCCTGGACTGGGTATATTGTACAGTGATCATGGGCATGCTTACATTGAGTGCTTTACAGATGCTGATTGGACAGGTTCTAAGATTGATAGGAGATCAACAACAAGCTATTGTATCTTTGTTGGAGGAAATTTAGTGTCCTGGCGAAGTAAGAAGCAAATTGTAGTATCCAAATCTAGTGCAGAATCCGAATACAGAGCTATGTCACAGTCTGCATGTGAAATTTTGTGGATCTATCATTTGCTTGATGAAATTGGTATGAATCCCTCGTCTCCAGCAAAACTTTGGTGTGATAATCAAACTGCTCTTCATATTGCTTCTAATTCAGTGTATCATGAACAAACCAAGCATATTGAAGTTGATTGTCACTTTATTCGTGAGAAGATTCAAGATAACGTTATCTCCACAGGATATGTGAAGACATGTGAACAGTTGGGCGATTTATTTACAAATGCCTTAAATGGCTCTCAGGTTGATTATTTGTATAACAAGCTGGGCATGATTAACATCTATGCTCCAGCTTGAGGGGAGTGTTACAAGATTAGCTGCTGTAAATTAGCTGTAATTTATTTTGTTTCCTTTTATTTTCTTTTCTTATACAGAATAGGAAGTTTAGGGAGTTTTCTAGTTAGGATTTTTACACTTATATAAATTCTGTATTCCTCTTTCATTTCAATATACATAAAATCATTCTCCAATCTATTCTTTTACAATTAAATTTTTAAATTTACAGTAAATTTACAATTGCTAAATTTAAATAAAATAATAATGTAATTTTAATATGCATTGAATTTATGAATTTTTATTTTATCAAATTTTTATTTAGATCTATTGTGTATTAAAATAAAAATTTAACAACTAAATATGACTGAATAAAAATTTAAAGATCCAATCACAAAAAAAAAACGTATAAGTTCAAGCATCAAACAACGCAATAAAAATTTAAATTTTAGATGTATAGCAATTTTAAAAAGAAAACCAAATGATAAAAAAAAATCTGTATATATAATCATTATATATAGAATTTTTAAATTTTTTGATTCATTTATAATTCAATCCATTTATAACCTGTTCATTAATGATCAAATTCGAACTCATCCAATCCGACCATTTGTTACCTCTAAATTATAATGTGATATTGGAAATTAATTAGAATATTTTTAAGTAATTACAATAGTATATATATCAAAATTGAAACTTTGAAACTTTCTTCTGAGTAATATTAAAAATATATTTATTAAAATTCATATGATCAATACATACTTCGAATGAATATTAAAAATCCAGTTCGCATATAATGATTTAATTTGAAAATTTCCCTAGTGGGTAAAAAATAATGAACTGGTACAGAAATTCAGGTGGCCAAGTCCAAAAAATGCAGCTACGCTGCAGGATTCCCACTTATTGTGAGTGTGGCACTACAT